>CANNZV010004219.1:0-45290 GCA_947561585.1 Caprella mutica
CTCCTTAAGCATCTATAATGGCAGTGGCGGCGCCAGCGACTTCCTACCTAGGAAAAGGCGTCGCCACACTCTTATCAATGTAATTCGCATTTAAATTTAGACACAGAGTTTGAATAAACTAGAGCAGTTACTATACACAGACGAAAGATTTACTATGGTAGAAACTAGTGTATTTGAGTTCTGATTGGATTATAAAGTTCAGGTTTTTATTCTATAGAATGTGCGAAGGTGTATATGGTACTTCTTACAGTTGAGAGCTCCTCCTTTTAAATTATGGTGCCAATGTTACATTGAATGTTGCTGGAGTACTGCTTCTTATCATCAGACACTTTTTGTAAGAATAAATTTCAATAAAATAAGAGATAAAAGTATTTAGACTGACAGTGAATCAGCAGATCATTTCTATAATGCATATAAACAAGCATAATGCACTCGTATATATGTATGTATCTTAGCATGTAAATGCAGTGATCTGGATGCTTAAAAACTATATACAGTACGGATACATTTATTAAAATAATTCACATTGCTATAAAAGTGATACAAGTTAAAAACTTGTTTTTGCTGTTTTTCTTTGTTTGGGTGTTTATTTTTTTTATTAAATATCTAATTAACAAATAATAATAAAAAGAGTTTTCTTATTCATTTAAAAAATTCTTAAAATTTATAATTCACAATAACGTGAAATTTGCGTTTCTTAATTACTTAATTATTTAATTTATTTATTTATTTCACTAAATATCAAGAGTCCTGGAAAAATTTTGACTGATAAGAATAAGAGAAATAATTTAATTAACTGTAAGCAAATACTATTATAAATAAAATAAAATGAATACCTTTTATTATGGAAATGAATTTGTAAAACAATCATTCATGAAACATAACTCCATTATCACTTTTTTCTAACAAAACTATCGTTCATTACTGAATATTCGAGACAATTCCACAAAGTTATTTAATTACTGGAACAAATTCTGTATTCGCATTTCGAATTATCACAAAGGTATTTTAGTTGACCATTACTAGATAAAATGTGAATAAAGAGAGTAGGTGCCTATAATGCAGCTCGTGTGCATATTTCCTTGTGTAACATTCTATCTGATACAGACCAATAACACTCGGAATGCAATTTCAAGAAATTATCTCAACTCGATAGGTGGCGCTTTTTTCTCTGCAATGCAGACGATTTGAGTGTATTTTTGTGAATTTAAAAACGTAAAAACTGTGAAAGCTGCCAGTCAACATATATAGTTTTTATTCCTTTAATAAGCATCCATAAGTTATTATTCAGATATATGCATGCAGGCATTTCTTATTAGTGTACTGTTGATTGAGTGAATAACTATGCAGTTACTAATTAATGAATGATGTTTTTTCAAATATATGCATTTTTTCAAATATATGCATTTTTTCAAATATATGCATTTTTTCAAATATATGCATTTTTTCAAATATATGCATTTTTTCAAATATATGCATTTTTCCAAATATATGCATTTTCCCATATATATGCATTTTCCCAAATATATGCATTTTCCCAAATATATGCATTTTTTTACTGAAAATGCATTGATACACATGCAGTTATGTGATGATATTGACAGTCAAAACCCAATGCATGTGGTCCATTCCTAACTCTTCTCTCCAACAAAGCATATGTTATGAGATTAATTAACAAAGCTAAGATGCTCTGCTCATTTCTAATTATAATAAACCAGCAGTTTTGAGCCAATTTAATTGGCAAAATCAGCTTAATTTCTTACTAATATGTCATCACTGGACATGAAGCACGTTTATTCAGTTTGATATCATTCGTAATTATTTTCTAGTTTTTTTTGCGATCGATAAGGAAAAGTGTGCGAGTTGAGTGTGGTCCAAAGAACTGTGACTATATTTGGTGGGTTATCTTCTTCTGTCATTACTCGAAAGTACTTAAAGTACTTAAAGTACTTCTGTATCTGCAGCATTCATTCTCTAAGGAGCAATATTCTTCAAGAAGCTAATGATTAAATACAACACAAAATGCAATTAAGGGACATTCATACTTTTATTTAGTAATATTTATCACCACAAATTATAGAACTTACCGTCGCTACAACAGAAAATATGGAATTGACTGCAAGCAAAATAATTATCTACAAATATTGTATTGCTTCATATATGGTTAGTGAGATATTAAAAAGAAATCAAAATTTCTTTACGAGTACTCATCTAGGATCATTTTAAGCAACTAAAGACTCTTAATACGTTTAAACAACGTTAACATTCAAATCCGAAGTAGAAAAATCTATAGTTTATTGGGACATCGAGATGATTATAACTATTGATGTCGATATAAATCTAACCGATTATCGAAGCCGAGCTCTTGATTTAACAAGCATGAAAAACAAGCGTTTAGAGATTATAATTTTGTGTAGATGGTTCCTATGAACGACCTTGCATGTCGAATAACTTTCGTAGAACGAGACTTACCTTGTTTTGAATACGAAGCTCTGAAGGATCGTGATGGCTAGCGGAGCTTTGATCCGCCGCTCTCAGTGTCGAGAAACTCGTAAATTCCTGCTTGATTTGCTTCAAGAATTCTCAAAAGTTAATTTGAAGGGATTTTCGATGTTTGAATTTAGATCAGAATCGTTAATTTATGGTATTGCTGAAGGGCCATTAAAATGATGGCAAGAACAGTGCCCAGACAGACGTGGTGGTGTTACATCTCTCTATAGGTATCAATCAAGTGCATGGGTATGTTGCGGAGAAGTATATACAAATTCAAGGTGGTCAATCAGGTAACATGGATGTTTGCGTAAATAGTTATGGTATGTGATTTAAAGTTACATTCCAATTACAGTTAGTATTACCCTAATAATTGAAGTTCTTAAAAAAATGGTGATTTATACGAAAAGTTCTTATATGAGAGAATTACCTTTTGTAGTTTTAGAACATTGTAAGTTCCTTTAACTTCATTTTACGTAGCAACAAATAGTCACTCAATTATCTAAGTCCTAAATATTATTGATGACCCATTTCTCTATTTTAAAATTCTATAGTATTGAATAAAACTAATTTATTTCGACTTATAAAGACTAATTCACTGTAATAATTAATTATGTTAATATAGATAATCATTTAAACACACGTCACTCTCCCATCAGTTCACTAAGTTATTTACGACTATTATTATTTCTTTTTATTTCCTTATAGATCGAATAAAGAGATCCAGTCAATTTGATATATCGAATAATCAATATAATAAACATTTCGAAAGATCTTTCTTGTGAGTTCGAATCACCGCAATTAGCTCATAAAATGACTATACTTAGCAACCATCTTCCGAACAACAACAGACACATGTTATTGCCTGTAATTGTCTGGCTATTACCTTCCAAATATGACACATGATGTGTTGCTCTAAATATCTCATCTTAACACACATTACATACAATCTATATTAGGTACTTACATTCATAAGGCAATTGCTCTTGAAGATTTATTATAGTTACTCTTTATAATAATTAATTTACATGTGATTGTAACAGATTATGTATTGTATTTCTTGAAAATTATATATTGATGAATTTCTACCTAAGAAAAAGACACTTCACGAAATTCGTAAGAAACCTGGATATAACTATAATAGACATATTGCAACACCATTCATGATTTTTAGTGCTGATAGCATTTTTAGAAAGTTGTAATTACAAGAATTTGCTACCAAACCATTTTCATCATAAGAAAAAAATTCAAATACAGCTCCAGTGTTAGTATTACTCTATGTGATCATTATAGAATACTAGTGTACTTTCCTGTTAAGAATAACGTGTTCCCAAATGCATCAATATAATTATTTGTGCAATTTAAAATCGTGCGCGGACACTTGGCAGAACGACCCTTTGCCGAAAGACATTCGGCCGAAAGACAATTGGATGAAAGTGGATTTAGCCGAGGGACATTTAGTAAACGGACATTTGGCCGAAAGACAATTGGCCGAAAGACAATTGGACGGAAGACAATTGGCTGAAAGTGGATTTGGCGTAAATTTGGCCGAACGGACATTTGGTCGAAAGACTTTTATTCAATGTAAATATATATTACCAATTACTGCTTACAGCCTCCGTTTAATTTAATTATAATTTTTATTTCCATGGAATTGAAAGTTATTTTATAAAAGGGAAATTAAATTCTAAAATGTACGTAATGTGTATCCATATTACGAACTGCAGCTTCCTGTTAATTCAATGAATGTTTTTTACTTTTCATCGAATTTTAAGTTATTTTATAAAAAGAAAAATTGCTTTTGATATGTATATAATGTGTATCCATTTTACGAACTGCAAGCATATATTGCTAAATAATATATATTGCTCAAATCATTGGTTATTATATTATTTAAATCTAAATAATATTACTATGCATTTTTTTCAGAAAAAAAGATAGTTCGGACAAATGTCCGTTCGGCCAAACGTCCGTTCAGCCAAGTGTCCGTTCGGCCAAGTGTCCGTTCAGCCAAATGTCCGTCCGGTCAAGTGTCATTCGGCCGAATTTGTTGTCACAAATTTAATTGAAGTTATTCATTGAATAATGAAGATAATATTATAACATAGACTCATAGAGTGTACAAATTTTCGACAGAGGTTGCAATAATTTATAATTCAGTCTTGAAAATCATTTATTGATGATTACGAAGACTGCCTATTTTCTGTATATTCCTTAAAGCGTGACAGACCATGTACAGACATACAGACAGACAAATAATGATAGAAAACTATTTATTTGTATGTTGGTTCACTTTTAGGGTAAATCTTCATACTAATTTAAATTTTAATTCACTGCAGCCATTCCATTTGGGCTTCTCTTGGTTTAATTTCAGATTAGTAGCGCTTTTCATTTCTCCGACTCCATATGCATCACCTCATGAGGAAAAGGATTTGCATATTGCAAAATTGGGTTTTCAACCGAATGAGATTTACGATTGCCTTTCTCCTATGAAATTAGCATAGGAACAATACTCAGGAGAACCATTTCCGAATTTCTTTTAAAAATTAAGATGGAAAAGCTATACAGTAGATAATTAAACTTTGAATGAGGTTAAAGTTTCTTGATTTCACCGCTACATCAGAGTGTGACAAAATTTTCTTTGACAAATTATATTTTTTAAATTTTCACTCAGAAAAATAACATAAAACTGATAGTTTTCCTATACCAATTGTTTTTAGAGTCATGGTACTGAATATTTCCTCAGTAGAACATAGCATTTGTTACATCATAATAAGCCTAACCGTTAGCTCTGAGTAAATGCCAAACAATCTTATAGTTAGTTCATTAACAGAAGACTCTAACCGATGAATCTATTATCGCGAGATAAAAAGATTCTATTGGAGATACGCAAACGAGATCTACGGTTTTATACCTCATTAAAACCATATGAAGAAACTAACGGGTTTGTTAGACTTTGTTAGAATAAGAAGCTATATATTTCAATCAGTCACTCACATTGAACTATAGAGATAATCTACATCAATTTCCCTGCATAAATACTCTATCATTATCAATAAGAGTTGCAAAAGAGTTTATTCTAGAGTGAGAGTTGACGAAGCTATAGATTCTGGGCATTTTTCTTTGACGTGGTGGTCTAACGAGATGATTTACCGCTGCACAGAATGAGATAATGAAGAACATTATAGCGTTCTCCTCATCTGCATTTTGATAAATAACTCCAAGGAATGAGTCAGGGATAGATGGTGAAACACCTTATAAGGTAGCTACTCTAAATTGATTCTATTACATATTCATATGGCGCCAAATTATAGTTGTTTTATGTGAACAAATAAGTGAAACGTATATGAAGAGATATACATAAATCAATGCGAAATGTGCTTTATTCATCAAGTATGATTTTGATACCTGCTACAAACTTCACTGGTGATATTCTTTTACTGATTTGAATGCTTTTGGTTACACGAGGTAAGACCGCCTTATCCCTTAAATCTTTTTCAAAATCATTTACAGAAGTTTTTTTACAATATTTTATGATTAAAATAATGTTAAACAAGAGCTTAATTTTATTTTAAATAGGCGTGCATATATCTCTCTGATATCGAGCATGTCTACCAAAATGATCATATTTTATCGTGCATGTCTAAAAAAATAAAGGTAGCTTGTCTATAGTATCACAATGATGAAAAAGTTTTAAGCTCCCCAAAAAATTATTCAGTAAAGGAAAATATTTATGATAATAAACTTGATAGAATAAAGGTTAATGAAATCATACATTCAAAGTAACCGTCCTGATTTAAATATATAATTCCAGTAGTTGGTACTAATTTGCCCTACCTATAGTTATATAGTTGCTCGGTGTGCTATAATTGAGTTGTTCTGCAATACGTAGTCTAGGGTGGAGTAGAATATGCTTTAGAACATTCTCAGAGCAAAAAAAAAAAAAAAAATAGAATTAATGGCATATAATTTAAGTGCATATATGTATCTTCACTTTATGATGGAACTTATCTATTATATGATCTTTCCAATTATTATGAATTTAGCACATTTATTTAAGATATGGGTAGATAGTTAGGTAAAACACATCAATCAATATAAAGTGCTGCAAAAACTCTAAATTATCCCAGTTGTGAATACTAGATGGGTAAACTGAATGCATCTTGATGATTAATTGTAAGCTAAATGTTACCAGGAACAGTTCCAAGAATTGACTAATGATCAGGAATATCTATTTGATGGTATCTTCTAGATGCAGGATTCCAGATATAATGCAATTAGTATGGAGAAATTTATCTCGTCATTTAAGCCAATTTTTTTTGGCAAAAATAATATTAAAAAAGTCAGCGCTAATTTTGGTCTCATACAAATTCACAATATGAATAATTAACGAATTCACGAATTACAATAATTAACTGTGAAAAAAATAATGAGTTTTGTTTCCATTTTAAACTAATTATCTAATATCATGATTAAGATAGCTTTTGATCATGAATTAATATATATTTTGAGAGAAGTAACTTTGTGGATAAGATACTTTGAGAGTGAGAACTGGTTTGTTACCTTCAACCAGAGGGTTACACTTTATGGGTGTGTAACTTCTCTTTCTTCCATTTGGAAGAATATTTTGCTGATTTTACGGATGTGTTGTGAAGTAGTAGCAAGGTAGGTTGTTTTTATTACCACGGGTGAAAGCGAAACAACTCGACATAAACAAGATTTTATAGTGCATGTCTTGGAAAACAAGAAATGGATATTATTCCACTCATGGTTGATCTAATAATATGGAAATTATGTAAGAAATACAGTCATAGGTTCTGTAATGTATAAATAAAGTGTCATGGATGTGATACAAGTTACCTAATGATTTCAGTACCTTCTGTGAAATGTACTTTCTAATAATTGATATGGAGATGAAGTAGTGATTTAAAATTGATTAACGATATTTAAAATAAAAATCTTCGTTGCATCGAAATATACAAAAAGAGGAAATATTTTATGTATTTATATTAGGTTGCGTGCCTCCATAAACATTAACAAAATTGACTCTGTCGGACAACTTAATTTATTATTATAGAAGCGAAGAATTAAAGAACAGAAAGTATATAATAAGAAGAAGATTTAATAACTATGAGAGCACATTGAATGAAAATCTTCTTAAATTTATTGCTAGATATTCTTATAGATAACATATTACAGTTTTGTAATGAACCTCATACATGTAATACATAACGTATTATATATAACTAAGTGTGTAAGAACAACACGCATGGTAACTATATAAGCACCTAGATGTAGTTACTTTTAAAACAATCAAAGTATATATTTTAAAAGTTTCATACCTATGCCTAAATTGAAATTTCTAAAAATAACATAATCCATATTAATTCCATTCAGTTGTTTTTCTAAAATTATGTGAATTGTTTCGCTTTAGTAATTTTATTATATGTTTATGAAAATACTCCTTTTTTAAAATACTTATATGCACAAAAATTAGGAATTATGCTATACAGAAAATATCTATATAGTATGGAATGAATCTGAAATAGATTATTGTCAGCGAGATTAATAAATTTTAGTTAGAAAACTACATCTTTCAAGATGTAGTTTTATTATATTTTGAAAATTATTAAATTTTCTCAAATTACTGCAATGACAATATCTATCATGAAATCAATTCAGAGTAATATAACTTTATATTCATTTTTCAAATTCGTTTATTAATAATTTAGATAGCAAGTAAGAATATGGATGATATTTAGCCATTGTCAACACTAACTGTTTCCCTATCAAATAACTATGCTATCAGTGACGTAATTTCCTTATAGTTAGAGCAGATGCTTAGTGATAACATTGTGTATACTGATACACTATCAGAGTACTATTGAATGTTCAGACACACTATCACATTACTATTTCATGCACAGACACACTATCACATTACAATTTCATGCACAGACACACTATCACATTACTATTTCATGCACAGACACACTATTACTGTACTATTCAATGCACAGACACACTATTACATTACAATTTCATGCACAGACACACTATTACAGTACTATTGAATGCACAGGCACACTATCACAGTACTATTCCATAAACAGACACACTATCACAGTACTATTCAATGCACAGGCACACTATCACAGTACTATTCCATAAACAGACACACTATCACAGTACTATTCAATGCACAGGCACACTATCACAGTACTATTCCATAAACAGACACACTATCACAGTACTATTCAATGCACAGGCACACTATCACAGTACTATTGAATGCAAAGACACACTATTACAGTACTATTTCATACACAGACACACTATCACAGTACTATTGAATGCATAGGCACACTATTACAGTACTATTGAATGCAAAGACACACTATTACAGTACTATTCCATACACAGGCACACTATTACAGTACTATTCAATGCACAGACAAACTATTACAGTACTATTGAATGCAAAGACACACTATTGCATTACTATTGAATCCAAAGACACACTATTACAGTACTATTGAATGCAAAGACACACTATTGCAGTACTATTGAATCCAAAGACACACTATTACAGTACTATTCAATGCAAAGACACACTATTACAGTACTATTCCATACACAGGCACACTATCACAGTACTATTGAATGCAAAGACACACTATTACAGTACTATTGAATGCAAAGACACACTATTGCAGTACTATTGAATCCAAAGACACACTATTACAGTACTATTCAATGCAAAGACACACTATTACAGTACTATTCCATACACAGGCACACTATTACAGTACTATTCAATGCACAGACACACTATTACAGTACTATTCAATGCACAGACACACTATTACAGTACTATTCAATGCAAAGACACACTATTACAGTACTATTCAATGCAAAGACACACTATTACAGTACTATTCCATACACAGGCACACTATTACAGTACTATTCAATGCACAGACACACTATTACAGTACTATTCAATGCACAGGCACACTATTACAGTACTATTCAATGCACAGACACACTATTACAGTACTATTCAATGCACAGACACACTATTACAGTACTATTCAATGCAAAGACACACTATTACAGTACTATTCAATGCAAAGACACACTATTACAGTACTATTCCATACACAGGCACACTATTACAGTACTATTCAATGCACAGACACACTATTACAGTACTATTCAATGCACAGGCACACTATTACAGTACTATTCAATGCACAGACACACTATTACAGTACTATTCAATGCACAGACACACTATTACAGTACTATTCAATGCACAGACACACTATTACAGTACTATTCAATGCACAGACACACTATTACAGTACTATTCAATGCACAGACACACTATTACAGTACTATTCAATGCACAGACACACTATTACAGTACTATTCAATGCACAGACACACTATTACAGTACTATTCAATGCACGGACACACTATTACAGTACTATTCAATGTACAGGCACGCTATTACAGTACTATTCCATACGCGCTATAGAATGTAAGAGTGTGCCAGTGGTAATGGTATAGAATTAGAAATTAGTATCACTTGCACTATCACCGCCATTGATTCACCTCCTCTGTAGCCTCTTCTTTTACCTCTTATTCCCTCTTATTACACACCCCTTCACTCTTCTTTTACCTCTTAGTCCCTCTTCTTACATTCACCCTTCACTCTTCTTTTACCTCTTAGTCCCTCTTCTTACATTCACCCCTTCACTCTTCTTTCACCTCTTTGTCCCTCTTCTTACATTCACCTCTTCACTCTTCTTTTACCTCTTAGTCCCTCTTCTTACATTCACCCCTTCACTCTTCTTTCACCTCTTAGTCCCTCTTCTTACATTCACCTCTTCACTCTTCTTTTACCTCTTAGTCCCTCTTCTTACATTCACCTCTTCACTCTTCTTTTACCTCTTAGTCCCTCTTCTTACATTCACCCCTTCACTCTTCTTTCACCTCTTTGTCCCTCTTCTTACATTCACCCCTTCACTCTTCTTTTACCTCTTAGTCCCTCTTCTTACATTCACCCCTTCACTCTTCTTTCACCTCTTTGTCCCTCTTCTTACATTCACCCCTTCACTCTTCTTTTACCTCTTAGTCCCTCTTCTTATATTCACCCCTTCACTCTTCTTTTACCTCTTAGTCCCTCTTCTTACATTCACCCCTTCACTCTTCTTTCACCTCTTTGTCCCTCTTCTTACATTCACCCCTTCACTCTTCTTTTACCTCTTAGTCCCTCTTCTTACATTCACCCCTTCACTCTTCTTTCACCTCTTTGTCCCTCTTCTTACATTCACCTCTTCACTCTTCTTTTACCTCTTAGTCCCTCTTCTTACATTCACCCCTTCACTCTTCTTTTACCTCTTAGTCCCTCTTCTTACATTCACCCCTTCACTCTTCTTTCACCTCTTTGTCCCTCTTCTTACATTCACCCCTTCACTCTTCTTTTACCTCTTAGTCCCTCTTCTTACATTCACCCCTTCACTCTTCTTTTACCTCTTAGTCCCTTTCATCCATTAACCCCTTCACTCTTCTTTCACCTCTTAGTCCCTCTTCTTACATTCACCCCTTCACTCTTATTTTACCTCTTAGTCCCTCTTCTTACATTCACCCCTTCACTCTTCTTTTACCTCTTAGTCCCTCTTCTTACATTCACCCCTTCACTCTTCTTTCACCTCTTAGTCCCTCTTCTTACATTCACCTCTTCACTCTTCTTTTACCTCTTAGTCCCTCTTCTTACATTCACCCCTTCACTCTTCTTTCACCTCTTTGTCCCTCTTCTTACATTCACCCCTTCACTCTTCTTTTACCTCTTAGTCCCTCTTCTTACATTCACCCCTTCACTCTTCTTTTACCTCTTAGTCCCTTTCATCCATTAACCCCTTCACTCTTCTTTCACCTCTTAGTCCCTCTTCTTACATTCACCCCTTCACTCTTCTTTTACCTCTTAGTCCCTCTTCTTACATTCACCCCTTCACTCTTCTTTCACCTGTTAGTCCCTCTTCTTACATTCACCCCTTCACTCTTCTTTTACCTCTTAGTCCCTCTTCTTACATTCACCCCTTCACTCTTCTTTCACCTCTTAGTCCCTCTTCTTACATTCACCCCTTCACTCTTCTTTTACCTCTTAGTTCCTCTTCTTCCATTCACCCTTCACTCTTCTTTTACCTCTTAGTTCCTCTTCTTACATTCACCCCTTCACTCTTCTTTTACCTCTTAGTCCCTCTTCTTACATTCACCCCTTCACTCTTCTTTCACCTCTTAGTCCCTCTTCTTACATTCACCCCTTCACTCTTATTTTACCTCTTAGTTCCTCTTCTTACATTCACCCCTTCACTCTTCTTTTACCTCTTAGTCCCTCTTCTTACATTCACCCCTTCACTCTTCTTTCACCTCTTAGTCCCTCTTCTTACATTCACCCCTTCACTCTTATTTTACCTCTTAGTCGCTCTTCTTACATTCACCCCTTCACTCTTATTTTACCTCTTAGTTCCTCTTCTTACATTCACCCCTTCACTCTTATTTTACCTCTTAGTCGCTCTTCTTACATTCACCCCTTCACTCTTATTTTACCTCTTAGTTCCTCTTCTTACATTCACCCCTTCACTCTTATTTTACCTCTTAGTCGCTCTTCTTACATTCACCCCTTCACTCTTATTTTACCTCTTAGTCGCTCTTCTTACATTCACCCCTTCACTCTTATTTTACCTCTTAGTCCCTCTTCTTACATTCACCTCTTCACTCTTATTTTACCTCTTAGTCGCTCTTCTTACATTCACCCCTTCACTCTTATTTTACCTCTTAGTTCCTCTTCTTTGGAGAACAAAAGAAATTCCTCAGCTCATATCCCAGAAAAATAACTTATACCGAAATATTCCGATCGATAAAAACTTGTTTTCTTCTCCTTTTTTTTAGATCGCTTGCGCAATCATGCATAGTAACGTCTTCTGTAAATTATTATTTGCATACATTTTTATTCCCTTCTTTTCTTGTTGCAAGTGGTTGGTGCTCTCTAAATGTATTTATAGCTTGGTTATTTATTACACTAAAATACATTGTTTGGCTACTAAAAGGCACTGACCCAACAGATAGGAAAATATGAACACAATATGTAGTTAAGCACTATAACTACAAAGCAGTCATTTTGACAACTTTTTTACGTTCCAAACATTTTGAATCTTATAAAAATTAAATAGTTAATTTTTTAAATTTTATTTTAAATTCAAGTATCTACCAATAATATTTTAGGAAATTCAAATGTTTGAAAAGTAGAATGTTGTCAAATTGACTGCTCGGTAGTTCTAAAATCTAAAGGATAAGTTTATTTAGCCACACGACTGTGATTTAGTGTTCTTTATTTATGACTTTTCTACCATCTTTTTAATCGTTAGCAGTGGGAGGTAGCCATTAATGTCTCGAGATTGCCAAACTATTAAACAGAAATATTGTGATCATTTGAGAAACAGTCTTTTATTACACAAATCTGTCAGTATTTTCCTAATAAAACATTGGAAAATGCTTGTAATTTAACAGATTTTATTCTATTAATATCAGATATCTTAAAATATACCAGAAATAGTAATATCAATCAATAATGGTTATTACACTAAATTTGTAATTTATATCATAATCAGATATATACTATATAGTTTTAATTTAGCAACTTAACCTACCGAATAGAGTTAACCACACTTAATTTAAGTTGATGTTACTTTTTCATGTTATTTTATTATGCTTAATATACTGTGCAAGATGACAGATTCCATCAGTCATTTTCTGACGATCCCCTATTTCCAAAACAGTTATCAGGAGAAAGGGTGTACCGAGATTCCGATATCCAAATTCAGATACATGCTATATTTTATTACATGAAACAAATTTCGCTTCTCGAGAGCTGATACATGTGTAAGGATTTAACTTAAGAAACAGAGGGAATTCATTTCTATTTTTCACAATCTGTTATATAGCTCTTCTCATTACGATATGCAAATTTTAACTCTTCGCATGGTGGTTAGTTCTTCATGAATTCTAATTATTCTAATTTACACTTTTGTTCTGTTCTTAAATTCCCGCACAAAATCGAAATTCTTAGCATCGTATGTATACCTAATCAGTTTTTGGAAAACACGTCCCAAAATCTGCATGCGGCTATAACCTTTTGACCCGATATCAATTTATTATTACTCGGCTCATTTTACCGATTTGGGATCAATAAATCTCACAAACTGCGACGCAACTCATCAAAAGCAATTTATTAATCAATAAAGAAGATTTATATGTATTATTAACAAACTAGAGCTCGATCAAGTTGGGTGGGACGACCATTATTGATGACATACGTAAATCATACTATATTTAGTGACCATTACTGCTACCATCAATTTGGCAAAACTCGAGAAAACTAATTAAAGAACAAGTTATAACACAATATCGTCTCAGTAGCATACCGGCGATTTTCGTAACACAAATAATGACACTTACTTACACCAATGAAGAAAAAAGTAGTATTTAAACAGTGTATTTTGGTACATAGAAATCATAACCCATGTACGCGGAAGTGAAGCGAGTCAGCAGATCAGATACGCTCCTAGGTACTCCCAAAAGCGAAGTCATTACAAGTTTATATATCGAAAACAGTGTACAGTATTTTGATGGTGCACCTCCCTCTTCTATTTGTTCTTTGTTTGAGTGTCGCATTGTTATTGACGAGCTCAGATTCAGCAGCCAAAGAAAAGAGAAAGAACAGCATGTACCGCCACAGTCACATCAGGCAATTGTCTCCTATGGCTTCTCCAGTAAGAACTCGTGACTCTATCTGCAGACATCATAAGATGATATGACGTATAAACATGCCTTATATCCCACGAAATTCGGGAGTGGGGAAGGGTGGGTTGCCATTGGCAATGCTGCCTGTTGAAGCTTGACCTGATCGTGCATCTGGACAATTAACAAAGTGTTTGAGTAGTTGTCTAATGATTTAGAAGATTAGGTAATTGATTGGTTATTTTATGTCATTTTATGACAAGGTCAATCAGTGCAGCCCGTGCTGGTGGCTTGACTTTTGGATACGCTCTTCCATGATCACTTTGACGTTCGATCTTTTTGTTTTCAATGAAAATTATTATTATTTATGGCTCTTGATGGATATATTGTTGGGATTTCACCTCCCGTTTCAAACAAATGGTAATAGAATTTAGAATCGTACTTGTATTGTTTTGTGTTTGTTCTATTGTCTTCAGTTTCTTACGTCTTTTGTAAGCGAGAGAATCATCAAGCAGTAAAACCTATTAGTAGTATAATTCACTATATGACATTAGTTTAAAATCCTACACGATTCTTCGTAGAGATTTCCGTAGAAGTTGATCGATGATTTTAACTCTATCAATGAAGGCATCAGATATGAATTAATTGGATTATTCATATTGTTCTGGTAGATGAAGTGTTTCGGCAAGAGTCACATGCACATTGTTATCAAATCTGACAGCTGAGATTGAGAATAATATATTCAAGTCTTATCTGTGAGCAACCTTGTCCTATTAACTGCTGAAACCAGATTCGATCAATTAGAAATTTCTTACTACCCATAACACATCCTACGACACTAATAGACTTTTTAATCGCACGTGTATACAGGCATACCCTGATATTATTAGGTCTCAGACTTATGACAATCGAATAAGAGGGGAACTTGTCTCGCTTTTATCTCTCCAGGTATAGAAAATATTTAAGGAGTAACTTTGGTAATTTGATTGGTCATTTTCAGTTAAGTTGTAATCTCATGTATCTTATGAAGGTGGAATAGATTAATAATAATTTTATAGTGAATAATATACATTATTCACCATACATTTATTTTTAATCTATTCCACTGGCGTAAGAAACAGTTAGAACAGCTTAACTAAAAACATCCAACCTAAATAATAAAGTTACCCCTAAAATATTTCTAAATTGGGAGAAATATAAGCAAGACATGTCCCACACTTATTCGATTGTTATAAGTCTGGCACGTAATAAGAGCGGCATACGCCTATATAGTATGGAAGAACATCATTCTTTATATTTCATGGTACGTTTGGTTACTATATAGTGTCCATACAGTTACCATTTAACTCCATTGAAATAGACATTAAAACAAACTTTATCTGGCACTAACTATGGTAAATATAGTGAATAGAGATAGTACGGTATAACCAGAGTGAAATAGACATCGACATAATTAAACATGGGATTACTTTTCTTTTACTCATAGTTCCAATAATCTGCTTATTATTCAACTCATTAGGTACATTCATCTAAAAGTATTAAATGAGACTTATCTTTAAGAAAATAGTTGATATAGCATCAATATAGTAGGTTATTGATCACCGATATAGATATTGGCATATAAGAAATCTGACAATGTATGTTAAAGTTTTTGCTGACGTAGTATTTATTTTTCCTGGAGAGTTTATCAAACTAAATGACACTGATGAAAAAAAATAACTCACAAAATACCTCTATAGATATTTTTTAGGTATGATAATATTACATAATAAGGTATCCTATATATAATTTTGCTTTGAATTTCTTGAATTTAGAGATCGAGTGTAAATAATTAATAGTGACAAAATTTAGTTGAAAAATAACCTACATGCATACACATTATTTTTCAAAATTACTTCTCAGAAGATAAATTATAGAATTTAGTTAAGATAGAATTGGACAAATTAGTTACCTAACTGTCGCTATGTAGAATTATTGCTCTCTATGCCATAGTTTTTACATTAATTTCATTTATAATAGGTTTGTATTTGTGGAATTTACATATTTTTTTGAAGTCCTCCGACAAAAGCTACAAAGTTTTACCATGTTAAAAGATTTAATTGGATGCTATACTAAACAATCATAAAAGTAAACAGTATTTTTTTATTTTCAATATTGTCAAAGATTATACAGATTGTATCAATTTTGCTAACCTAGTATTCCGTTTTCTGTATTCTATTCGGATGAACATGAGCCTATTAAACTATGAATTTTGCACCTCGAAAATCTAAAAAATTTCGCGGTGTTGAAGATGGAGATTAAAAAGCAAATTAACGAAACTGGATTTGGAGAAAAAGGTTGGGAGATCACGTTGAACAAGACTGTTTCATAAATTCACTTTTTTCTATTAAATATCCCAAAAACCATAATACTTTCAGGTAATATCCATAGAATTCGAAATCACACAGACCATGTTTGAAAATCTATTGAGTCGTTTGAACTGAAGTTGATTTAGATGCCATGATAATGTCATTTTAATGGGGGGCGGTTCTACATATAGCAAAGAAGTAGTTTGAAAGATTTATTGCATCAGATCGTAATGTAATAAATGTTGTCTCGAACAAAGCTGTTCCCTACAAAGAAAAGACATGAATTGGATCTTGATGGTCCCGTTTGAAAATAACTCAACCAAGGGATAATTTAGCAAAATAATTGATCTTTTAAGCAATTATGTGTTCTTAATTACTTAGCTGTCGAACTTACCTATTGCATATACTATTATAATTATTGTGAAAATTAAAACATAATTAATGCTAGTTAAATAATTTTAAAGTACTGAGATTGATGAGATTGAGGAAAAATTTGAAAAAAAACATTAATTAAATAGCAGTTCAAATTGGTCTCTCTTCGAAAGCTGAATTATTAGGGTAGTAATTATGGCAAAAACAAGATCAACTTATTTTTGAAGATATAGTTATGAATTGTTTATTTGAAATGCGTCCAAGTTTTACTACTGATTTTATTTCCTTTTTTATACTCTTAATAAATATGATTTTAGTTGAATGAGGCATGACATTTTTTAGGTGACGCATATTTTAGAGCTGTGTCTGTGAAAACTAAACACATAGATTGCGGTGACTCCACGAGTGTTTTGTTGGATTATAAATTGTTTTTATTAGTTGCAACCTAATTTTCCCCCTTCAGTTACCTTGGGCTTCGCAGAGACTTATTTCACTGTACTATACAGTCAAGTGGTACCAGATATTTCGTCGAAAGACATTTCGTCGACAGGACATCACGTCGACGAGGTATTTCGTCGACGAATTTTCATGATTTTTTTTTCATTGACCTATCATGAAGTGTGAAGTACATAACTACATAACGGCCATTTATGTTGAAATTTCAAAAAATCTTAATTTAAATAACTAGTATCTTCATGTTCATTTTATATTAAATAATCTTTATCTATGTTAATAACCCATTAACAAAAATTCGTCGACGAATCGTCTGGGCGATGTTACGTACTTTCGACGAAATGTCTTATCGAGGAAAAGTCTGCTGACGAAATGTCTGCAAACAGTCAAGTATATATGGTATACTTGATGTGTACAGTAAATTACTGTCCAAGCAACTTGCTCCCTGTCGAAATGAACGGAGTTTTGAATGCATTCTGGCTATTGTTTGATTCACAATTTAAGCTATTCAATAGTTAATAGTTTATTTAATTGGTGTTCAAAACAAGAGCAAACAAGATATAATTGTTAGAGAAAAAAAATCTTATTAACGTTTCAGACCTAATAACGGGAATATAATAATTGTACGTACGTCTTCTTGCAAACTGTTCGATATCATAGGGTTATACTGAATTTGAGATAAAATAATGTGTTCAAAATTAAATTTCAGTTAATGATTGTAATTAGGTAAAACCTTTTATCAATAAATCTTGTAAGGTACTTCACTGAAGACTTTAAGCATCTAAGTAGCGTGTTAAGGCAAGGAAGAGAAAGTGATTCATTGACCAATCGATTAGATCAACTTCCCTTCTTAAGCTATGTCAACTCGCTAATATTAGTTGATGTTGTATTTAGTAAATGCCCTATTCGTTACACTGTTTTACTGCTCTTTCGATTTGTAAATATTTACAGCAATGATGTCAATGGATCGTTATTCAAGCTGCGTTGAAGTCCCTATAATTTCAAATTTTCGTATGAGCATTATTAACATCTAATAGCATTTAATATCTGTTATAATAAATCCGAAATAAATAAGTGCATTAGAATACGGAAGCAGGTTACACTAGTGTTCCGATTCGACAGCGGTATGGAGGTGTGAACAAATGATGTAATCCAAATTTGCGAAGTGACTCAACTGTTATAAGAGTGTACACATAGACTATAGTGTTATACCTATACACTCCACAGGTTTACACACTATTCCTATCATGTTTTGATAGCTACTTCGTGCACTTCTGAGTTTTGAATGTCTATACTGCATTCTTGAACACGACCGGCACAGCAGCGCCAGCTAGTGTTGATAAACCTGACGATTGATGCAAAGTCGTGCTTTCAAAATGTAAAATACCCATATTTTTCATCGGTTGCCAAATTCTGACCAATCTCACTCTAACAGACTGTTGCCTAATGTAGGTATCTTACAGAAGGATTGCAGAGCCTATGAATTATGCATGCAATCAAGTTTCTTTTAGCTGAAATGATAACGGCTGATTCGTTCTAAATTAGTTTCAACATTTTATTGGTCAATGCATTGTAAATTATCCAACATAGAATTTTTTAATCAATAGTTATTATTAGTATTATGCTATCGTTATTAAGTTAAAGAAAAACTTTTGAAGGTATTATGATTGATTTATCATACTCAATAATAGTTAATCTTAAAATTCTTTATACCTATATATCATTTGTATAGTTAATCAATAAATAAATATAATATATTCTAAATAGTAATTACGTACTGCATGAAAAACAATGATACCTATTTATTCATTGACGAAGATAATAATCAGACAATTGATTGTTGCTGTACATGCATTGAGAATAGAGTTACATGTTGATATTACAGGTAACCATACCTGTGTATGAGGTGCTCACATTCAGTGTATTGAGATGAGGGTTTGAACGTAGGAGTGGAGAGTATAAACTTAATGTAAATGAATATGCAGAGAGTGAGTAGTACATACATATATTTAACTAAACAGAAGATGTAGAGATACCTAGCTTGCTAGTACAATGAGTATGAACAGAGAATGTAGAGATACCTAGCTTGCTAGTACAATGAGTATGAACAGAGAATGTAGAGATACCTAGCTTGCTAGTACAATGAGTATGAACAGAGAATGTAGAGATACCTAGCTTGCTAGTACAATGAGTATGAACAGAGAATGTAGAGATACCTATAGCTTGCTAGTACAATGAGTATGAACAGAGAATGTAGAGATACCTATAGCTTGCTAGTACAATGAGTATGAACAGAGAATGTAGAGATACCTAGCTTGCTAGTACAATGAGCATGAACAGAGAATGTAGAGATACCTATAGCTTGCTAGTACAATGAGTATGAACAGAGAATGTAGAGATACCTAGCTTGCTAGTACAATGAGTATGAACAGAGAATGTAGAGATACCTAGCTTGCTAGTACAATGAGTATGAACAGAGAATGTAGAGATACCTAGCTTGCTAGTACAATGAGTATGAACAGAGAATGTAGAGATACCTAGCTTGCTAGTACAATGAGCATGAACAGAGAATGTAGAGATACCTAGCTTGCTAGTACAATGAGTATGAACAGAGAATGTAGAGATACCTAGCTTGCTAGTACAATGAGTATGAACAGAGAATGTAGAGATACCTAGCTTGCTAGTACAATGAGTATGAACAGAGAATGTAGAGATACCTATAGCTTGCTAGTACAATGAGTATGAACAGAGAATGTAGAGATACCTATAGCTTGCTAGTACAATGAGTATGAACAGAGAATGTAGAGATACCTAGCTTGCTAGTACAATGAGTATGAACAGAGAATGTAGAGATACCTAACTTGCTAGTACAATGAGCATGAACAGAGAATGTAGAGATACCTAGCTTGCTAGTACAATGAGTATGAACAGAGAATGTAGAGATACCTAGCTTGCTAGTACAATGAGTATGAACAGAGAATGGCTGGAACTAGACACAGAGCAGTCCATTCATTACGCTGACGAAATACCTAGTTACGAATGGTGGCACTAATTAAATCGTGCATAAAAATCAGGGCTTTCTTTCTTCTAGTTATCTCTTTGGGAGTGTAGAGGCTTCCTTAGCTTCGGGTTCACTTTGTAGGGTTGACCAAAGCATTCAGGAGTGCATGGTAGTGAAAAGTTAAAATGTGTATCACGAGCAAGTCAACCCTAATTTGTATAGGTAGCACTAGAGTACGAAAAGTCAACCCTAACTTGTATAGGTAGCACTAGAGTACGAAAAGTCAACCCTAACTTGTATAGGTAGCACTAGAGTACGAAAAGTCAACCCTAACTTGTATAGGTAGCACTAGAGTACGAAAAGTCAACCCTAACTTGTATAGGTAGCACTAGAGTACGAAAAGTCAACCCTAACTTGTATAGGTAGCACTAGAGTACGAAGGGAAGATTTTAAGTCTCAGTATATATTATTTTCGATTGTTATAATGAACACAATGTTCCGTTATAAATATAATAATATATTTCTTGTCAATGTTTTGATGCTGCAATAAAAACAATAGGAATTGTTCATAGAATGCACAATGATTCTATATTTGATATTTCTTTAAGATTACAGATGTAAATAGATTATTAGAAGATGTTTACAAATGTATATGCTAATAACAATGATAAATAATTATGTTTTTGTTTGTTTCATCAGCATATAACTGTATTGGCAGTCTTCAAAATGAATACATAGTACAATAATTTAAATTGTGTTATATATGAATATGAGTACATTAAATTTTATGTTGATAGAAAACGAATGTTAAAATTTTACAACATCTCGAAAAAAATGAGTTGGGATAAATAATGAAGATTATTCTTTAAACAATGTATTAAATAAATATTCATAATTAATCAGATATATGAAAAACTATTTATCAAATTAATCATTTAAATTAAAAATAATTTGTCGAATACATTATTCATAATCTATTGTATATTCATCTGGTGAAGACTCATATCAATGCCAAAAAAGAGTAATAATTACATTATTGATGTGGAAAAGACAAAGAACATGATTACGATAACAAAATTATAATAAGGATTTCAGTTTTCGATATCGTTCGCATAAAGTATCAATATATCAAGGTTTTTCCAGTTCTTTCATTTGTATTTTCCTCAGAATATTCCTATTTTGCGCTATCTCAAGATTGCGCTGCGTGGTTTTGTACGGCAAATTGTACGGTAATCTTGAGATTGCGCAGGCACTTAAGACTCTAAGAATATGAATCAGTTCTGCCACGGAAGGGGAAATCCCCCATTAATTGGGTAAACACGCTCTGCTTGAGAAAAAGAGGGAATTTACCAACCCATAGCATCTAGGTACCTAGATACACTAGTTAATTGGTTTCTTACAATTACCTAACGCTAGTTAAGTAGTTACAATTTAGGTAACTTATAGATACACTAGTTGGGTAAATACAGATTTGGTATCTTGATACACTGGGTGGGTAATTAGACCTAGATTATGTACGTAGATCGTTACCTAGATACACTAGTTGGATAGTTACAAGATGACGTTTCGTGTCTGTGGGTTTATATGTCCTTTGTGGGATCGTATCCGGGGAAGGGGGAGGCTTTATATACCAACTTTATAATGCACGATTAGAGTGCGCAATCTCAAGATTGTCGAGATCATCAATCTTAAGATAGCGCAAATTATAAATTGCGCAGAATATTCACAATTCACTAGTACACAATTTTCGTAAATGTGGTACGTCAACATACATAATTTATATTTACATTTAAGTTTATTGAGCAACCTCTTAAAACCTCTCATTGGCAGTATCGACAGATAATTTGTTTTTTCCTCTGAGATATCAACCTTGATAACAAATGTAAACACACACCAGTTCTATTTTTATTATGATAATAATTGCAACGTGTTCAATCAATCTAGATTTGTGAAAATAGTTTACGAGCGACATACCAGGAAGAACCTTAGCGTTCTTACTGTCATTATTGACATTGCCTTCGTCAAAAATGCCTTTGTCATATCTCTATTACGATCACGACAATTAAAACATAAAAAGCGCATTACCAAAGAATGCGTGCGAGTTTAAGCACCCTTTATTGGGGGGTAGGGCCTGCAATTGGACCACCCCACCTGGGGGATATAACACTCACTGTTATCGTAATTGGGCTGCGTAGACAGACATTTCGTCAACAGGACGTTACGTCGGCAAGACGTTCTGTCAACGAATTTTCGTAAAGGGGATATTAATTATCAACATACTCAACAGAAATGGCCGTTCAATAGTTTTAGTTATCCGCTTGTTTGTTGTACTGCAATGACCGAAGTATACAGGCACCAGGGGATGGATCGAAAATGATTTGGAACAAATTTACGGCACTTGAAAAACATTAGCAGAATGACTTTGGTTTGTTATATCAATGCTTTACTTTAACAACTAACATTGTTTTAAAGGACACTACGAAGAACAAGTTAATTGAAGTGTTACTAAATGATAAATCAATCCTCACCTTTGACCAAAAAAAATTTAACGTTATGATGAACAAATTGGAGATTGATAATAAGTTATATAAGCTTGTATAGGAATATTTCGCTTTGAACTAATATTTTACAACGAACTTTTCAAATATATTGTTATCATTACTATATGAACTGATATCATAATATAAAAGTTATAGTTGGTATCATATATTTAACCATATATGTGAGTAAATACTATCTAATTATTCTTCCACCAACAAATTAGATTGACTTATTTGTCAGCAAATAGAGAATAAATTGAATACTGATTAGTCTTTTAACAGATTTAAAAGGAATTTAGTGGCAACAGCTTATTTATTATAATCGCATTAATTGTTTTTACTATATTTACCAAAACCACTGAATAAAATATCAGCAATGATGTCAATCAACAAAATCCTATTTTCCTGAAAGGCCAATCATGCACCGTAAATACTTTAAAAAGGTATAACAGTTTAATTTGAATATATTGTATACATATTTTTTCAATTCTGATGATTTTCTTCAGAAACATTCTGAATATCTAATTCCTCTCAGTATATCCAGTTGCAATTAAAGTAGAGATGTAGATTGAATAGAAATTGAATGAATGTTGTGTAGTATAGAACAATGGTACACTATCTATCGATCATATCGTTATACCTTTACACTTTCCGGTTTACACGTGTAAATACATTTTTAAAATCTGGTTGAGTTTTCTTGGGTGTTGTGGGTTCGAGATTTTTAAGACTCAGACAACTTGGTTTTCGTTTTTAGAATGTAATTTATTCAGATATTTTAGTATATAGTTTCTTTCCTTTTATTAAATACCTAGTTATATAAATACACAATCAAGAACAGTGTATATATTTGTGTGCATGCGCAATATCTTAAATTTTGATCAATATCTATCTTTTCCTTTAAAATAACTTTTGTAGAGTATGTAACAAATCGTAAATAGTTTTGTAATGTTTTACATTCATCAAGTGAAGTTTTTTGCGTCCAGTAGGTACAGTCACTCCAGTTGGACGAGAGAGAAGGGAGTTATTGTTAGTAGAGTGATCTATCTTGCTTATTGAGTGGGGATTTGCTCTGATTTATACACTTCACCAAACTAGGGAGTTGACAACACTAGCAATGTGATGATAGGGACTGACTGAACTAAGGACTGACTGAACTAGGGACTGACTGAACTATAGGGACTTACTTTGAACTAGGGACTTACTTTGAGCTAGGGACTGACTGAACTATAGGGACTTACTTTGAACTAGGGACTTACTTTGAGCTAGGGACTGACTGAACTAGGGACTGACTGAACTAGTAGGGACTGACTGAACTAGGGACTGACTGAACTAGGGACTTACTTTGAACTAGGGACTGACTGAACTAGGGACTGACTGAACTAGGGACTGACTGAACTAGGGACTGACTGAACTAGGGATTTACTTTGAGCTAGGGACTGACTGAACTAGGGACTGACTGAACTAGGGACTGACTGCACTAAGGACTGACTGAACTAGGGACTTACTTTGAGCTAGGGACTGACTGAACTAGGGACTTACTTTGAGATAGGGACTGACTGAACTAGGGACTGACTGAACTAGGGACTGACTGAACAAGGAACTTACTTTGAGCTAGGGACTGACTGAACTAGGGACTTACTGAACTAGGGACTGACTGCACTAAAGACTGAATGAACTAGGGACTTACTTTGAGCTAGGGACTGACTGAACTAGGGACTGACTGAACTAGGGACTTACTTTGAGCTAGGGACTGACTGAACTAGGGACTGACTGAACTAGGGACTTACTTTGAGCTAGAGACTTACTGAACTAGAGACTGACTGAACTAGGGACTGACTGAACTAGGGACTAACTGAACTAGGGACTGACTGAACTAGGGACTGACTTTGAACTTGGGACTTACTTAGAGACTACCGTTTAATAGTGGACTTCTTTAAACCAGGGACTTCAACATCAGTCGAATGACTTAAACTTTAACGAAAGATTTAAACGCTCAACGAGTGAGCTGGGGATGTGACATTTCTTTTCTTCCCGTCTGGACAACATTTAAAGACTTATGTACATACACTAAGAGTAGTAATGGAATCTAAGAGTAGCAATGAGATCTAAGAGTAGCAATTGAATCTAAGAGTAGCAATGGAATCTAAGAGTAGCAATGGAATCTAAGAGTAGCAATGGAATCTAAGAGTAGCAATGGAATCTAAGAGTAGCAATGAGATCTAAGAGTAGCAATGAGATCTAAGAGTAGCAATGAGATCTAAGAGTAGCAATGAGATTTAAAAGTAGCAATGAGATCTAAGAGTAGCAATGAGATCTAAGAGTAGCAATGAGATCTAAGAGTAGCAATGGAATCTAAGAGTAGCAATGACATCTAAGAGTAGCAATGGAATCTAAGAGTAGCAATGAGATCTAAGAGTAGCAATGAGATCTAAGAGTAGCAATGGAATCTAAGAGTAGCAATGACATCTAAGAGTAGCAATGGAATCTAAGAGTAGCAATGAGATCTAAGAGTAGCAATGAGATCTAAGAGTAGCAATGAGATCTAAGAGTAGCAATGGAATCTAAGAGTAGCAATGAGATCTAAGAGTAGCAATGAGATCTAAGAGTAGCAATGAGATCTGAGAGTAGCAATGAGATCTAAGAGTAGCAATGAGATCTAAGAGTAGCAATGGAATCTAAGAGTAGCAATGACATCTAAGAGTAGCAATGGAATCTAAGAGTAGCAATGGAATCTAAGAGTAGCAATGGAATCTAAGAGTAGCAGTGAGATCTAAGAGTAGCAATGAGATCTAAGAGTAGCAATGGAATCTAAGAGTAGTAATGGAATCTAAGAGTAGCAATGGAATCTAAGAGTAGCAATGGAATCTAAGAGTAGCAATGGAATCTAAGAGTAGCAATGGAATCTAAGAGTAGCAATGGGATCTAAGAGTAGCAATGAGATCTAAGAGTAGTAATGAGATCTAAGAGTAGCAATGGAATCTAAGAGTAGCAATGAGATCTAAGAGTAGCAATGAGATCTAAGAGTAGCAATGGAATCTAAGAGTAGCAATGAGATCTAAGAGTAGCAATGGAATCTAAGAGTAGCAATGACATCTAAGAGTAGCAATGGAATCTAAGAGTAGCAATGGAATCTAAGAGTAGCAATGGAATCTAAGAGTAGCAATGGAATCTAAGAGTAGCAATGAGATCTAAGAGTAGCAATGGAATCTAAGAGTAGCAATGGAATCTAAGAGTAGCAATGGAATCTAAGAGTAGCAATGAGATCTAAGAGTAGCAATGAGATCTAAGAGTAGCAATGGAATCTAAGAGTAGCAATGAGATCTAAGAGTAGCAATGGAATCTAAGAGTAGCAATGACATCTAAGAGTAGCAATGGAATCTAAGAGTAGCAACGAGATCTAAGAGTAGCAATGGAATCTAAGAGTAGCAATGACATATAAGAGTAGCAATGGAATCTAAGAGTAGCAATGGAATCTAAGAGTAGCAATGACATATAAGAGTAGCAATGGAATCTAAGAGTAGCAATGGAATCTAAGAGTAGCAATGGAATCTAAGAGTAGCAATGGAATCTAAGAGTAGCAATGGAATCTAAGAGTAGCAATGGAATCTAAGAGTAGCAATGGAATCTAAGAGTAGCAATGGAATCTAAGAGTAGCAATGGAATCTAAGAGTAGCAATGAGATCTAAGAGTAGCAATGAGATCTAAGAGTAGTAATGAGATCTAAGAGTAGCAATGGAATCTAAGAGTAGCAATGAGATCTAAGAGTAGCAATGAGATCTAAGAGTAGCAATGGAATCTAAGAGTAGCAATGAGATCTAAGAGTAGCAATGGAATCTAAGAGTAGCAATGACATCTAAGAGTAGCAATGGAATCTAAGAGTAGCAATGAGATCTAAGAGTAGCAATGGAATCTAAGAGTAGCAATGACATATAAGAGTAGCAATGGAATCTAAGAGTAGCAATGAGATCTAAGAGTAGCAATGTGATCTAAGAGTAGCAATGAGATCTAAGAGTAGCAATGGAATCTAAGAGTAGCAATGTGATCTAAGAGTAGCAATGAGATCTAAGAGTAGCAATGAGATCTAAGAGTAGCAATGAGATCTAAGAGTAGCAATGTGATCTAAGAGTAGCAATGAGATCTAAGAGTAGCAATGGAATCTAAGAGTAGCAATGTGATCTAAGAGTAGCAATGACATATAAGAGTAGCAATGGAATCTAAGAGTAGCAATGAGATCTAAGAGTAGCAATGTGATCTAAGAGTAGCAATGAGATCTAAGAGTAGCAATGGAATCTAAGAGTAGCAATGTGATCTAAGAGTAGCAATGAGATCTAAGAGTAGCAATCAATCAAGTGGGCGTGATTTTTCCTCTTGCCAATCAGTCCCTCTGATCCACCTCCCTCATCACATTTAGTTTAACACTAATAGCAAAGACACTAGAGTTGATGTCCCCATCATAGTTGCCATACTACGACTGACCTGTGAGATAATAGAACATTTGGGTGAACATTTTCTGGTTATTACTTAAAAACGAGCTAAGAAACTTACTAAAAATAGATATAGTGAGTAATAAAATATTTACAGCAATTTAGTCTAACTACTCAAAATCTAAGAAAAAATTATCTCTCACTATACATCTCACTATACCTCTCACTGTATCTCTCACTACACCTCTCACTATACCTCTAACTATACTTCTTACTGTACCTCTCACCCAACCTCTCACTATACCTCTCACTATACCTCTCACTATACCTCTCACTATACCTCTCACTATACCTCTCACTATACCTCTCACTATACCTCTTACTATACCTCTAACTATACTTCTTACTGAACCTCTCACCCAACCTCTCACTATACCTCTCACTATACCTTTCACTATACCTCTCACTATACCTCTCACTATACTTCTCACTATACCTCTCACTATACCTTTCACTGTAACTCTCACCCAACCTCTCACTATACCTCTCACTATACCTCTCACTATACCTCTCACTATATCTCTCACTATACCTCTCACTATAGCTCTTACTATACCTCTCACTGTACCTCTCACTATACCTCTCACTATACCTCTCACTATACCTCGCACTGTACCTCTCACTATACCTCTCACTGTACCTCTCACTATATCTTTCACTGTATCTCTCTCTATACCTCTCACTATACCTCTCACTATACCTCTCACTATACCTCTCACTATAGTTCTTACTATACCTCTCACTGTACCTCTCACTATACCTCTCACTATACCTCTCACTATACCTCTCACTATACATCTCACTGTACCTCTCACTATACCTCTAACTATACTTCTCACTGTACCTCTCACTATATCTCTCACTATACCTCTCACTATACTTCTCACTATACCTCTCACTATACCTTTCACTATACCTCTCACTGTACCTCTCACTATACCTATCACTATACCTCTAACTATACTTCTCACTATACCTCTCACTATAGTTCTTACTATACCTCTCACTGTAGCTCTCACTATACCTCTCACTATACCTCTCACTATAGTTCTTACTATACCTCGCACTGTACCTTTCACTATACCTCTCACTATACCTCACAATATACCTCTCTCTGTACCTCTCACTATACTTCTCACTATACCTCTCACTATACCTCTCACTATACCTCTCACTATACCTCTCACTATACCTCGCACTGTACCTCTCACTATACCTCTCACTGTACCTCTCACTATATCTTTCACTGTATCTCTCTCTATACCTCTCACTATACCTCTCACTATACCTCTCACTATACCTCTCACTATAGTTCTTACTATACCTCTCACTGTACCTCTCACTATACCTCTCACTATACCTCTCACTATACCTCTCACTATACATCTCACTGTACCTCTCACTATACCTCTAACTATACTTCTCACTGTACCTCTCACTATATCTCTCACTATACCTCTCACTATACTTCTCACTATACCTCTCACTATACCTTTCACTATACCTCTCACTGTACCTCTCACTATACCTATCACTATACCTCTAACTATACTTCTCACTATACCTCTCACTATAGTTCTTACTATACCTCTCACTGTAGCTCTCACTATACCTCTCACTATACCTCTCACTATAGTTCTTACTATACCTCGCACTGTACCTTTCACTATACCTCTCACTATACCTCACAATATACCTCTCTCTGTACCTCTCACTATACTTCTCACTATACCTCTCACTATACCTCTCACTATACCTCTCACTATACCTCTCACTTTACATCTCACTGTACCTCTCACTAAACTTCTCACTATACCTCTCACTATACCTCAAACTATACCTCTCACTATACCTCACACTGTACCTCTCACTGTACCTCTCACTATACTTCTCACTATACCTCTCACTATACCTCTCACTATACCTCTCACTATACCTAATTATGCTCCACCCCTCCCATTCTCCCGTTCTCAATGGCAATAATTTTGTATGTCCGTGCAAGTAATCTGGTAATTTGGGCCCCAATGAAGGCGTATATGAACACATCTCCCACCTGATATTAGACCATGTTATTGCATATTGATTACCCAAAATTTAACTATAATAATGTTGTTCTGGGCCCAAAGAGAATTATTACCAGATATAATTCATATCGTTATATAGATCATATTACTGTTAAATCATTATATGTTTTCTAGATTCACCTTGAATGTAAAGGAATGTAAGGATAAGATAAAATATACTTAGTATTTTGAGGATAATTAACTAAAATAAATGTTAGTAGATAACAAGGACATGTGTTCTCTCAATTTAGCTCGAAGCAAAACAAATAAAAACGCAAAAAAGAATCAGATGAAGCAAGCTGGTAGTGACATGAGCTAGTGGCAGTAAATATTGAAAGTCTGCGGATACAACTCGTATACGATCAGTGTATTAATGGAATTAATGTAGTGAAATTTAGTGTAGTTACTTTGAAAACTTTATTAATCAAAATTATACGATAGGAGAAATATTTTTCAATATATTTACTGGAAAAAGTGTAGAGGTATTGTATTCTTCCAAATAAAATATAAACTCATATAATAAATAGTATTATTATCTGAATATTAATAGAATAGCGTGTGTATTACTGTATGTCGCTTACTATAGTAATTAGAGGTGTGTCAGTGAAGGTGGAGGAAGAATCGGTGGGGGAGGTGATGGGGGGGGAGTGAGGTGGAGGAAGTAAACGGTGAAGCAAGGACAATAACCCCCCGTGCAAAATACCCCCCGGACAAAAAAACCCCAACCAAAAAACCCCCGGTGCAAAAAAACCCCGGTCTATATACATAAATAGCATAATTCATTTTTATTAATATATTAAACATTATTCAATGCAAACCAATAATTATTACATTTTCTTCCAAAATATGACAAATTTTTTGCAAAATAAGGTATACCCAATTACCTATTTTATAGTAAAAATAAGTACAGTATACATTTTGTCACTATAAAACCTGGCAGGGGAGGGGGGGCAAGCCCCCCCCCCCAAACCCCCCCAATCGGACCGCTAACCTAACCTTAGGTGCACTATATCTCTTTATATTTATAGCATACAGTAATTTTATTAATAAAAAAATAATTAAAATTAATTAAAATGAATTATTCTATTTATATCAACCGGGAGTTTTTTGTACCGGGAGTTTTCTGCTTGGGGGGTTCTTGTCCGGGGGGTATTTGTCCGGGAGGTTTATTGTACGGTTTTTTTTTGTCCGGGGGGTATATTGCACGGGGGGTTTTTGACCGCGGGTTTTTTTTTGCACGGGGGGGTTATTGTCCTGTCACCAGGGGAAGTGTAGACGGGGGAAATGGAAGTGGGGAATTATACGTTGGGAAAGTGAAGGACTGAAGGTGTGGGGAAGTGTAGGTTGAGTAAGTGTAGGTGGGGCAGTGAAGGTGGAGAGTATACTGAGAGTATCTCTTTCTCTACTGAGAGTATCTCTTTCTCTACTGAGAGTATCTCTTTCTCTACTGGTAGTATCTCTTTCTCTACTGGTAGTATCTCTTTCTCTACTGGTAGTATCTTTTTCTCTACTGGTAGTATCTCTTTCTCTACTGGTAGTATCTCTTTCTCTACTACTGGTAGTATCTCTTTCTCTACTGGTAGTACCTCTTTCTCTACTGGTAGTATCTCTTTCTCTACTGGTAGTATCTCTTTCTCTACTGGTAGTATCTCTTTCTCTACTGGTAGTATCTCTTTCTCTACTGGTAGTATCTCTTTCTCTACTGGTAGTATCTCTTTCTCTACTGGTAGTATCTCTTTCTCTACTGGTAGTATCTCTTTCTCTACTGGTAGTATCTCTTTCTCTACTGGTAGTATTTCTTTCTCTACTGGTAGTATCTCTAGTAAGTAATTGAATATGGCAGTAAGGTAAAGTCACTCCACTTTATACCAATCTATTCTAGCAAAGTGGTCCGTGTAATAGCGTTATTTTTTACACTTGTTTTGAGCGCTGGCTGCAGTTGTCGTGATAGTAAGAGACCCCATCCTAGAATTATCTCCTCGATAATAAATTGCTATCTGATACCATTGAAATAATATGGAAAATGTATCCCACCCATTGGACTTTATTCATTACTGTAAATCAATACGAATCATATTAAACATTTCTATTTTCAAATTCTCTCCTTATTTTTCAATTATATGGCAATGGTTGATTTTTATCTGAAGCAGACGGGTAGTTATTTTAAAGTATTTATCTTGAGGATATACTAAAATAAAGAGCTACTAACCATGACTAAAATATGGCCCCAATTTAGCACAGCTACCAGACACTAACGGGCTAAAAGGATAATTACTTTCAATGAGCCAACAGTCGTGTCGGAGTTGATCTCAAATTATAGCTATTTTATAGGTTATAAGGCAAATTATAGTGTTTTCCCACTTCTGATTCACATACATTACAAACAACAAAACACGAAAATATAAATCTTTAAGAATGAACATACACAGATACCATTGGGTCCACTTTAAAATGATATACTGTCATTATTACAAAAATGAATGTAACTACCAAACTGTCGATACGGGATATTATAGTAATCGCACGCAGCAACTCTACTATATATAGGCATGTGACTTAGCTTATAATATGTAGTAACTGTAATAAAGGTAGTAAGGTGCTGTAGTAAAGGTAATAAGGTGCTGTAGTAAAGTAATAAGGTGCTGTAGTAATCATTCTATTTTCTAAAACACATTCTGTTTTTGTTTTTCGGTGGGTTGCAAGAAAAGTATCATATCAATCAAGCTAAAAAACTAAAAAAAAAAATAATACCCCAATTTCAAAATCTCAAAATATAAATAAATGAACTCCAAAAAAAATTAACTCAAAGAATAAAAAAATTTTTTTTTACAAAACTGAGAAAAATAAATAATAAAAAAATAAACTCGATTTTTTTTATAAACGATCAATAACAAACAAACTCAAATTTTTCAAAAAACTTAAAAAAACTCGAAAATTGTATCAAAAACTATAAAAACTTAAAGAATTAAAATTACCATAATAGAACTAAAAAGCTGATTTAAAAAAATGTGAAATCTCAAACCCACCAAAAATAAAAATTAAAAATAATTCCCCATTACTGCAGCACCGTATAATAAGGTACATGGTAATAGCAATAAGATAATGTAATTGTACAGGTGTAGAAGTTAATTTGATGAGATTTAATATCGTGATAATTTAGTCCAATTGGGACACCGTGCAATAATAAATTTGTTTTATTTTCTGCATGAAACATCTCTCGTACAATTACATTGTAACGAAAAAATCGCCATTAGATTTTAATAGCGACAATAAATCAATGTAACATCTTTTGCATTGACTTTAATACGAGCTATGAATAATTAATTAAAACATGTAGCTATTTAAACTCTCTGTGTGTCACTGCAGTACTGTTCACTCTATCCATATCTTTTATTTAATATTCCATATAAGTGTTTTCCCAAAGAATATGTTATGTATAATTAAGATACGTTTTATTTGTTGTAAATCCATTAAATCAATCATTAAGGTAATATTTTAATATTATTTATAAGTAGAAAAAAGGCCCCTACAATAGTAGACGTTCTCTCACAAATCTCTAAATTAATCATACTAATCGCTTCTTTTTTTCTGTACATGGAAGATAAATTGCAAAGGAACTGCGTAGAATATTAGGTAAATCTTACGCTGTTATTAAGTAATTTGCGTTTTGGCAATCTTTTGTACTTACCATGCAACATGTGATATATATTTAATAATATCCTTTATATATATATAATATTAAAGTCACCCCTGTTGTTCGGTATTTACTGACCCGTGGGTTATAGTGAATTTAACGTTCTATTATAACTGGAGATAATTCCTAACAAATTATTACCTTTGGATGATGAATCGTTTAAGGGATAATTTACTTTATTTAATAGAACTGCAATTCATTGGTGTTTTGTAATTTTATTTCCCATTGTTTTAAAAGCGTACAGCTAAAATGGGATATTTTTGAACATTATTTACTATGTAATTATTGGATTCCTTTGCAATATACTCTGTTGGCTTGCATTAATAATTATGAATAAATAATAAATAATTGTAAACGGAATAAAAGAATATGTTCAGTAATTAAGTCTAATTTTTATTCAAATCGCAAAAAACTCATTTTAATATTTAAATATTAAATGACGATAAAATACATACAAATTATGTTGCCAGTATTTACCTAATTAAATGATATAAAATATCATATTTAATGAAACATTAAATAGATTTATCAATATCATAAAAACACATTATTTATTCTTTTCCACTGAAATTTCCTGTAAAGATTAATATTTTTTCCCTGGTTTCTATATCCAATTTTAATGTAAATCCACTTTGGCATTAAAAGGATGGAATAAAATCATTTGTTGTTTTTGCAGATCGCCTCTGAATTACAGCAAGAGCTATGTTTTTCGGGTGATTTGTTGAAGAAGGTAGTGGTTACCTCTTACGATGGAGTTGCTGTAGATTTCACAGATTGACAGCTGCTTGCTTGAAGTTTATCCGAAACAGTTAGATATGTGAGAAATATAGCATTTATTTATTTTCCTAAGGGTCTATATACGGCTTGACTGATTTGAGAAAAAAGAATTGTATGGAAAATAATGGGAATTGAAAGTATAGGATGTCAGCAAGCTTCGTGTATTTTTTTCTAATATATTCTAAAACATATAAACTATGGCTTGTGATAAAATTATATATATATAAATTGTAAAATAAACTTTTAGAGAAAGTAACTCAATAACAATATAGTTTATTTAATGTTACTATACTTGTAAAAATAGCACAGTAAGAAAATGAAATCTCTAACAGGTAGATCTGTTTGTTTAAATAAAGGTGCTTTTAATTAAATAATAGCATAACATAACTGCAATTAGCATAACTAAATCTAGAGCGTTAATTAATTCAGACAACACTGTTTCTCTAATGACTATCTAATTTTTTTACTATCAGCTGGCCTAGCTAGTTTTTCATCAGCCAATTAATTCAAACGCTATGGCTTTAAAGGGCCGTGGCATATAATTACCATATTAATCATTTATATAATGAATAAACGGTATGAATTATGTTAAATATTTCTGTTATCAATGAACGTTAGCTAGGCTATGATTATAATATTAAATCTATTAAATATTAGAAGTGAACCTTCAGTTTATGGATAAATTATATTAAAATCATTTTATAATTCTCCTTTTATTTAAATAATAATTTAATTTTAAAAAATTAAATATTTTTTGCTATTCTAATTTCCACATGAAGGTTTTCTTAATCACTAAATGATAAAATTATTATTTCTATTTTAATACAATTTACTCCATTCATTTTTTATGTTGAATTTAGTTACAATTTTACAAATGTTATGAATGAATATGCATTTAATATATTAAAATGCATATTTGTTTGACTACAAAAAAGTACTAAAGATTACATTATTTTACAACAAAGGAAATAAAATTGAATATTATGATTATAATCAGATTATCATTGTTGAATATTATTAATAAATACATTTTATGTAAATAACTTCAAATACAATTAACTTTCATCAAAGATGAATCGCAATTGAATTAGAATTTTATGGTTAAAATAGGCATTTAAAAAAATAGATGTATGTATAACTTTCCTCTGTAAAATATATATAAGATTATTAATAGAACGAATTAAATATTCCACCCATTAAATCGTGACTAATTCCTCTAAGATAATCAAGCCTGATAATATGCAGTCAATTACGTTTTCAGACTACAATCAATGCGATTGGTTCCATATGCAATGATTGGTCCCTATAGTTAACCCTATAATTTGAGCCTATATTGTCGATTGTTTTGAGAGTTTATGGGTGGTCTGGCAGAATGCATGTCAGTGCCTGCAGTCACAATTGATTCAAAATGCAGCTATTAGCACACATGTTAGTGGTTAATGAGGCCCACATACTCAGGCACACTTGTTATTCAGAAGTGCGTGCACCGTGTCTCTGTCTTTAGAGTCATTATTATATTAGACTATCAAAAAGGAGTGGAGGAGCATCAAGGATAGCACCAACACTTCAATTGACATTAATAAATAAGTAATGGTAGACGTGGAATTTATTCACTTTTACTTTCTCTTCTTGCAAATTATAATTTTCTGTTTAAAGAGAAAATATTTCTCAACTAAAAACCAGAAATTTAATTTAATTTTAATTTTTTTTTAAATTTTAATACATACCAATTTTTATCAAATACAATAGCTATCATATAAATTAATATATATAAACTAAATAGTATTGATATAAAGAGATTAATCTAAACCATATTCTTTATATCGCTCTACTATACTAATCAGGTCCAAGTCATTTTAATTCATTGCTACTAAATATGTAACTAATGTGATATTGTCACTGGGTTCATCTGGATCAGATGTTGATAAATAAATTGCACCAGCTTCTACAGATAGTGTATCAATTAAATAAAATGTATCTCGTGCAGCTTAGAAATCCTATGTTGATATCTCTATATGGAGCAAGTCCTGCTATGTTCTTTTAGATTATAACTTTGTATGTAATTTATTTTTTAAACAGAATTAAATATATAGATATTGGTAAAAAGATTGTAGATTTATCATTGATTGAATAATGCTATAAAATCACCTTTAATAGAATGTACCCATCATTAATATATTAAAGTTCTAAATCGTTTATTATGATATAACTTCCAAATTACTGATAATTAACATTAACCAACTTACTGTTAATCATTAACCTCCTTTATGATACATTATATAATTAACCTCCAAATACTATTTTCCATTTGTTCTACGATATTTTCTTTCGTTAAATATCTGTTCACTTTCCCTATTAAAATCTTCCTCTTCATTTCACGAAAACCTGTTCCTAGAATGTGTAACTAACGAATATAAAAAAGCTTAATAATTAATTTATGCTACAAAAGAAAGAGATGCATCACTACAAGATATTTCAGTAGCCAATTAAATAACCTGTTCTATAATGGCGTCCATATATGCACTATAAGCCATTTTCTAATGTTTAAACATATGCACTCTTTTTTAACATCCTTTAATTGAGGTCCTCACAAATTTTATTGATCATTATATTGATTTTAAATATCGTATGGTGGAATTTTGTAGATTAGCTTCTTGAAAACTGCAATCTAAATTATTCAGCTTTACGTCCAATCCAATTACTATATTTTGTATATATAATAAGAGTTCCATTTATGCAGTGTGGAAACATTTAAAGGGCCTTAGGATATATAGTTATTACTTAATAATGATATTAACAGAAGGAATTAAAGATTAAATAAGATGGCAACTTGCTTCTCAAATTATACATCTGCTATTTATTACCCATAATATTCATCAATAAACTCTTTTCTTTATTGGTGAATAATTGGTATTCATTATTATTCCTGTTTATAGTTGGTGCAATTGTCAATACCTAATTATAGGGAATGTACCATTAACATAGTTATAGTAGTGTATTTACATTCAATTGATTCCGTTAAGAACTACCTAATTACCTTGCATCGAAGTCTCCTATCGTTATTCTGATTGCCTCTTCTTATAAGGTACAAATAGTCAATAAAATTTATCGTGAGGAGCAGCTGTGTTTTCAATCTATATTCTAATCACCAGATTCTGTAGAAGAAACAAATCCTTGAAATTAAAATTCGAAGCTCGAGAGCAGCCATCTAACTGTCCGAGTTTCTCCTGACTCTTGCGCTTAAGATGCAATCTTTATCAATTCTTTGTTTGGACGCATGACAGAAACAAATGACTATCGAGTTAGTAGTCTAACGATTGTGTCATGGAAGCACTTAATAATTTCTCTGCTGCCATCTCCTAAATAAACACAGAGGTAAATCATCGTAATCCTCTGCCATCTCTCTACAAGCTGTGACTCTAACGGTCTACTTATCCAAATGGAAACAAAGAACGGCTTGTGCATATTCAAATCCAGTCCCTTGCTCTAATTGGACAACATTTGATAAGTTATTGCTCTAAACTGATCACTTGTTTGTAGATAAAATATATTAGCTAAAATGAAAACTTAACTTTGCTTAGCAGCAAGTTTTGTTGGGTTAAGAAGTGAGGGTATATTAGCTCTTTATTTTGAGGTCTATTTGGATTGTTAATTTGAAAAGAACACCTAATTGGATTCAGGAAGACCATAAGACAACTACTGTAGCTACAGAGAGATAAAGAGGAGTATTAAAAGATAAGATGGTTCATTAGGTGCTCGTGCCTAAGCAGTAATGAGTGTATGGTGGCTGATGCCCCCTTCACTCTACCTAGGCCTACTCATTAATTCATCAGTCAGATCCCATTGTGTCTTAAACTTATTTTAAATATGAGAACTGTAGGCATTGCTGTGATATTATAAAAATCATAATTAAATCTAAATACAATGTGTGTATATGGTCCTTCGAGTTAATATTTGAAACTGCAGTTTGAGCAGCACTGTAAATGGCTATGTAACCGTGCTTTTTTCTCACAGCAAAACGATTGGCAAATCATGTTAACTGCTCTTAATGGCAAGTTATCAATACTCGTATCAGGATACATAGTCTAGGTTCATTATAGGTAAGAGATATTGTTTGAGAAACTTAGCGATGAGCACCAATATAATCAGTCTACACACTAATTTCATAAGCTAAAGTGTCATTAAAGAGAATATTTCGAGCGATAAATTTCAATAGTGTTAGACTTGAATATGTTCGTTGAGTTACTTAAGATTTTTTATCTCTTTAAAGAGACCTACATTTGCTATCTTTGAAATATTATCGTATAGATATTTAGTTAAAATTTAAATACGGGACCTTAAAACATATAGTACTAAGATACTAATTGGAACACTATAAAAATATCTCTAGTCTAGGAATTTTCCAGTACGATTTAATGATGGGCGTAAATGTAATTAACAATAATTGATAACTATATTAACCTACATTGTAATACCACAAAAAATGGAGAGCAAAGTTGAATGCTTTATGGACTCTGTACATGCGTGGCTTTTGACTTACAAATAAAAAAGCTTGCAAATGAAAATATTTATCCCAAGTTTAATATTTAATACGTTGTTCAAAATGAAGATTTTTTAATTTTACGATCTTTTAACAATTAGCCGCGTTGGAAAATAGTTATATATTAATATTAATTCTTCAAATTTAAACTGATGTCATTTCATCTCTTACTTATTTTAGTTTTTGAAGTTTTTAGTCATGACTACCTACCTATCTATAGCAGCCTATCGGACCTATAAAGCTAGGTAGGTAGATTTGCTCGCTCTGAAAGTAAGGCTTATAGAGTACGAGATTGATGAAACTCACAGCAGGAGTGAAAACCTAATGATGGCAATCAATTTCTTCTTTACGGTGATTAAGTCGTAAGAAAACATCCTGCAGGTCAGTACGAAAAGCTGAGGTCAAAATATTTAGGTAGTCATTAGCTTCCTAGTGTTTATTTATTCAGCTCTTACACTTTTAGGTGATTACATTGAAGTTTCATATAGATAAAAGTGTTGAGACAAATAATATTGTTATATACTAAATATTTAAACTAAATTTACTTTAATAGTAATAAATAAAAGGGGTCAGCTAGTCATTTATTAAGATGTATCTTTAATTAGGAATGTATTCAGGTGTACTCTCCCCTTGTGGATGTGCGCTTTTTTGGGAAGTACTACTGAAAATTCTATAATATTTTACTGCACAGTAGAGCTACTCTATAATGAAATCCTGTATAGTGAATGTAGGGTCTTGAGTAAGGAATAGTCTCTATAGCGAACAAATTTTCTTTAGTCTCTTTAGTACCATCAGTTCAGTTTTAGAAAACTTAAGGTCATTCATAGCAGACTAAAGAAAATTTGCTCATTATAGATGCTATTTCTTTACTCAGGACACTACATTCACTATAGAGGATTTTATTAAAGAGGAGTTCTACTGTATTCTTCTTTCTTATATATTTTGCGATAATTTTGGACCATCAGTTTTAACTTTCTCACTAAAAATCTAATAATAAGTACGTATTAATATTGGTAATAGTAATATTATTATATTAGTAATATTACTGTATTTCGTTTATATTTTTTCTCATTTCATTTCAGGCCTCTAGTTCAATTTCTAGTACAATACCTGAGATTAACGAGATAATTCAAAGGGGGACGTATATTGAAATACATTTAAATTAATAATAAATCAGGTATGATAATATTTTTTAGCAGGAAATATGGTGGCAATTTATTAATTCCTAAATTTATTCCATATTTTGGAAGCTTTACGTCGCGACGCATAATCTGGCTGAAGGTATTCGTTCTGCATGCAGTGATTGGTGCGATCATCGCTCAGCGATGATCACCGAGTGATTATCGCTGAGCACTAGTTCAATGCTATTTCTATGGGCTGTTTTGCAACAAGGAATTATCGCTGAGCAGTATTTATGTGTATTTCTATGGATGGGCGATAATCGTTGAGCGATTATTGCGATCATCGCTCAGCAATGATCGCCTGGAAATACGAATACATTTAATTAGAGCTGAGCGACAATCGCTCGTACTAAAACAGCCCCATAGGAATAGCATCGAAGTAGTGCTCAGCTATAAACGCTGGACGATGATTACTAATCCAGTAAATATTACAATGTTGGGCCAACGTTGGCATAATTCAGAACGAAACTCTGGGCCAACGCTGTCATGCCGGTCTCGGTGTATTGGGCCAGCAAAAGCCCGACGTTGGCCCACCTCACGGATGTCCACCGGCCAGGGTTGCCAGATGAAATAAATATAATCCTTTAAATTTTACCCAAAAAATCCTTGGAATTGCAATATTTTCCTTGGAATTTTTTATTTTGTGTATAATCAATATAAAAATCAAAGTAATTAGAGCTATTAAAAAAAAAAAAAAAGCCTATTAAATGATACTATTTGTGGCATTTTATCAACAAATTATGAAAATAATGACAATTTCTTCGAAGAGAGACTCTTTAGCGTAACTTGTTGTTACAAGAATTAATAGAGCTGACTAAATAATTAAGAGAACGGAATGCATTTATTTGTGAAATATGTGAGAATTGTGCACACAACTATGATATATAATGATTTTAATACCTACATATATTAGGACTTTTATATACAAATTATTTGTATTTCAAGTACTTTCTACGAAACAGTATAACCACGTATAAACGACTTATTGTTACCGGCAATACTTAACGGTGCCGATGCAATGCATGTCTACGGTCAGTACTATTTTTATATAACAGGTGTATTAATTAGATTACGCTATACAGAACACGTGAAGACAATAGTTACTTCTATTTTTTATATTAACTGTCCTACAAATACAATTTACAGATCTAAGTCAGGAAAAAAGTAGAACAATTCCCAATTCAAACTCAAATTTATATAATTTTACTTACGCTATTTTAACCAAATAATAATATTTCTATTTAAAATTAATTAGAAAGTATAATTTTCAATGTGAATAATTATTTCACACGAAAAAATAACTTTTCATACTAAATATATGAATTAACTAGCGTCAAGCTCATTTTTATGAATGAAATAAATAAAGTGTTAAATTAATAATTTGAGGGATAACAGCCCTATTTATACTAAATTGCCAAAATCGGCTACAATTTCAAAGATATACTTAATTGAGGATATCAAATTGGCTATTTGGTGTTATTAAAGTTGGGAGAGATCATTTGCACCTATTTTTTCTGATATTCTGGCGATAACTGCTAAACAGAACCGGTAGACCAGTATAATTAATATACTGGTACATCAAAAAATCACTAGATTGGTTAACCAATGTTTTTCCTCCATTGGGCCAGTACTGTTTGGAAACCGTTAGCCCAATGTCGTTTTCATTGCATAGGCCCAGTGTGTAATAGGATTGGCGTGCCTATGCCCGATCGTTCCTTTACTTTGCCAACGTTTACCCGGGTTACACTAAATACCGAATTATACCGAATTACACCGAATTATACCGAATTACACCGAATTATACCGAATTACACCGAATTATACCGAATTACACTATACTCAATACCGAATTACACCGAATTATACCGAATTACACCGAATTATACCGAATTACACTATACTCAATACCGAATTACACCGAATTATACCGAATTACACCGAATTATACCGAATTACACTATACTCAATACCGAATCACACCGAATTATACCGAATTACCCTGAATTATACCGAATTACACTATACTCAATACCGAATTATACCGAATTACACCGAATTATACCGAATTACACTATACTCAATACCGAATTACACCGAATTATACCGAATTACACTATACTCAATACCGAATTACACCGAATTATACCGAATTACACTATACTCAATACCGAATTATACCGAATTACACCGAATTATACCGAATTACACTATACTCAATACCGAATTACGCCGAATTATACCGAATTACACTATACTCAATACCGAATTACACCGAATTATACCGAATTACACCGAATTATACCGAATTACACCGAATTATACCGAATTACACTATACTCAATACCGAATTACACCGAATTATACCGAATTACACCGAATTATACCGAATTACACTATACTCAATACCGAATCACACCGAATTATACCGAATTACACTGAATTATACCGAATTACACTATACTCAATACCGAATTATACCGAATTACACCGAATTATACCGAATTACACTATACTCAATACCGAATTACACCGAATTATACCGAATTACACTATACTCAATACCGAATTACACCGAATTATACCGAATTACACTATACTCAATACCGAATTATACCGAATTACACCGAATTATACCGAATTACACTATACTCAATACCGAATTACGCCGAATTATACCGAATTACACTATACTCAATACCGAATTACACCGAATTATACCGAATTACACTATACTCAATACCGAATTATACCGAATTACACTGAATTATACCGAATTACACTATACTCAATACCGAATTATACCGAATTACACTATACTCAATACCGAATTACACCGAATTACACCGAATTATACCGAATTACACTATACTCAATACCGAATTATACCGAATTACACCGAATTATACCGAATTACACCGAATTATACCGAATTACACTGAATCATACCGAATTACACTATACTCAATACCGAATTATACCGAATTATACCGAATTACACTGAATTATACCGAATTACACTACACTGAATACCGAATTACACAGAATTATACCGAATTACATTATACTCAAAACCGAATTACACCTGATTATAGGTACCGAATTACACTACACTGAATACCGAATTACAATATAGGCTACTCAATTCCAAATTATACTGAATTACACTATACTCAATACTGAATTGCACTATACTTAATACCGAATTACACTATACTCAATACCGAATTACATTATATTACACAATAATCAATACCGAATTATACCTGATTAAACCGAATTACACCAAATTATACCGAATTACACTATACTAATACCGAATTACACTATACTCAATACCGAATTACACTATATTACACAATAATCAATACCGAATTATACCGAATTACACTATATTACACAATAATCAATACCGAATTACACCAAATTATACCGAATTACACATAATTATACCGAATAACACTACACTGATTACCGAATTACACCTAATTTTATCCTTGATCATTGGTCAGGATTTTTCGATATTAATTTAAAGTTATTACACTGCAATGATTATGGGCAATTAGGCTTCACAGCATTATCATTATCAAAATGTATGGTTACTATCTATTAGTCCGACACCCCATTAGTCCGACAATTTGGTAGTTTATTACTGATTTAACATAAAATTTATATGTCGTCCTGCCCGGTTATTAAATAATCAATAAGTGTGCAGTACAACTAGCGGATACAAAAAAACTACATCAAATGATGAAATCGAATGAGGGACAGCTTTTAATAATATTAGAATAAATTAGATAGGAATACATATAACATTAGAAAAATGAAATTAAGGAAAATTACTGAATTGTTTATATAAGTTATGTAAATATTATATGTATATATGTAGTCTAGTACCTATACCTATTTAATTATAATTTTTATTTCAATCGAAAAATAAAACGAGAAATAATAATACAGAAAGATGTAACTGTCGGACTGACTATTGGGGTGTCGGACTTTTGAGACGTCCCCAAAATGTATTAAGTTTTAATTTCTATAGAATTTTATTTGAAAAATTTAGCCCTCTCACTACGAATTAGACATATATGTCCCAGCATTTTAATATGTAACTTTTAATTGACAAAATTAAAAATACGTAAATTTTTTTACATCAAAATGCTTCAATTGAGCTCTGTCAAGGGGCTGTACGTATCCTGAAACTGTCTTTGGTGAATGGAAAATGAAGGGGGCCCGAACTGTTGTAATTAGGATTATGCAATAATTATGCATTGTCTTTTTTTCATTTTTACCATGTTCATCATTTTTAATACTTACAACTCGCCGTTTTAGAGGATAACGCTAGAGTAATACTCTTCAACTATACGAGGTCTTAGATTTTATGTAAGGTTTCATTAAGTATCACCTCTTCATTTTCCTCATCCATCCGTGTGAGTGCAGCCACCAGTGCTTGTGTCCCGTTTCGTCACATTCCTTGGTAAGTGACGGCATTCACGGAGTAGCTTTTCTGAATCCATGAGCTTTGTCACCGACGGTGGTTGGTGACTTTGTTCATGGAGCCATTTTCCTTTCTGACTGCTTCTTCCAGTTCCTTGTATTTAATTTCCTTTTGACGTCAACGATATGGTCCAAGCAGACTTTTAACCCCTACTAAAATTTGCTAAACTTTATGAACCTATAATAAATATTGGTAAAAATCAATAAATATTTATACGTAATTATTAATAAATCGTAGTGAATTTAGTATTAATAAATTGCATTTTTAAACTCTACACAACAATTTCACTTTTCAAAATAAGGAATTCTTTTCTTGTACTTTCATATATATATATTTTCTTTGTCTAACGCACCTGTTTCAGACTTTCAGCTGAAATATATCCCTTATCCTTATTTATAATAGTAGTATAGTAAATATTAATTTTCTAACCAATATAAATTCTAAATTATTTTTTCCAATAAATCTTGTGTCAGCTGAAGACTTTGAGGTCAAAGGTCAAGATTAAGAGAGTAAATGCTATATTTTTCATCTAAAACGTTAAATTAAAAAAAAAAATTGTACACCTAAGAAGATTGCCTAGCTTATTTGAACGAATAACCTGTTATATTGTTAGATTTCGGGAGCAATCAGGTCAAAGGTTAAAGATCAAGGTCAAGGCCATTTGTAGCTCAAGAACTCGATAAGTTTTAACCAAATTGTCTGAAATTTGATGGGACGATTGGTCAATGTCCAGGAACCATCTGGTAGAATTTTGGAAGCGATCCGGTCAAAGGTCAAGGTCAAGGTCATTTATAACTCAATAACTCGAAAAGTATTCAATCAAATTGTCTGAAACTTGGTGGGACGATTGGTCAATGTCCAGTTACCAGTTTATTAGACTTTGGGAGAGAACGGGTCAGTGCGGCGGCGAAGGTATGTGCTCTAACGAGTGCACGTAATCTAGTTTAGCTTGTTGTATACAGTAGTTTGTTTAAATACACACTGCTTGTTTAATTACATAGCAGGGGGGTTTGGAGGTGGCACACCCCGGTCCCCCCTCCCCC
>CANNZV010004220.1:0-45244 GCA_947561585.1 Caprella mutica
CACCAGCGATCTGCGCACGCAAAGCGCTATCAGGAATAGCTTCGATCGTGTCAATGATCTCCTGCAACGCACCAGCGTCACCGGCGTTCGCAGCATCCACCAGCCCCTGAATCTCGGTAGTGGACTGCCCCGCAGCGGTAGCGAGACCGGCGATCTGCTCATCAGAGATTTCGAGAAGGCGAACACCGAGTTCCTTGATGCCGTCCAACACTTTGTCGGCTTCGAGTTCGGTGTTGATGAACTCGGCTTGCAACGCGGAAAGGGCCTGCTCGCCCGAAATGTTGAGTTCACCCAAAATCGGGGCGTACTCGTTTAGTAGCTCAGCGAGTTCCTCCGCTGGGATCGCCGTGGTACCCAACGCAGCAGCCAAATCAAACGCGGCCTGTGGAGTATCAGACAGGCCAGAATCGATGATCTGATCGATGGTTTGTAGCAGTTCGGTCGGTTCCAAAGAGAGAGCGTCAGCGACCGCGACCGCTTGCCCCGCCAACGCATCGAACTCTTCGACCGGTAGCTGTCCTTCGAACCGTTTATAGAAATCTTCGATGATCGGGGCGGCTTCCTCAACCGAACCCACCAAACCAGACCGAAACAATTCACCCGCTTCGTCACCCAAGTCGGCGGCGACATCGGCCGATACTTGCAACGACGTTTGGACCTGTTTCTCGAACGCCGCCAAATCGGTGGCCTGCCCGAACGCAACACCGAACACGGCGCCAGCAGCCACAGCCGCGGCGCCGATAATCCCGGCGGGGGACGCCAAACCGGCCATCAACGTCTGTAACTTGCTGGTGTCGGCTTCCAAAGGAACCTGGATCGGTTCCGTCAAACCATCGAGACCGCCACGGGCCCCGGACAGAGCAGAGTCATCGATGTCAAGTTTCGTGGTGATCGTCTCAGACAGGCCATTCAACGCTGTTTGGACGGTCGATAGGTTGCCGTCGTCGATGTCGACTTTGCCGCCCAACACCAAACCGGACAGGTCAAATAGGCGCCGTTCGATCTCACCCAAATTGCCGTCGTTGATCTGAACGGTCGGGTCAATGACCTTCCCCGCCAGGTCGACAATGAGCGCTTCGGCCGCAGCCAAATCCCCCTCAGAGACATCGATCGTTGGGGTGATCGACTCGCCTGACAGGCCCTCGATCAAACCGCCGACACGATCGATCTCAGAAGAATCGACCGCTAGATCGACTGTTGTCTGATAGCCGCGGCTGATCGTTTTGACTAGCTGATCAAGTTCGCCCGTTTTGACTTCGGTACGGATACGGGCAACAAACGCCGATTCCAACCGGCGGCTAATCCGATCGATTTGTCTCAAGCCCTCTTTAACATCGAGGCCCAAACTTTTTACGACGTCCGCCAACGGGTCCACCCCCCTGTCAACAGTGAGAAAACAGGGAAAAGAGCGCATCGTTCAAGGGTCGCTCAGGCTGGTTACATCAATCCCCGTACACCCGTTTGCGCCGCTCGATCAAAAACTCCTGCTGCATACGGGCTTTCTCACGCCCGTCGGTGACCTTCAACAACTTGAGCTGATGACGGCGCAACAACACAGCATCCTGATAATCCACAGCAGCACCCGATTCGACCATCTTGACGAGGATCGGATCTGTTTCGTCTGAGCCCTCATTTAGTTGGGCTTTCAGGTCGTCGCGTTCGTCCTGATCGTTGCATCTGGTCAAATACAAATGCTGCTCAAGCAGCTCCAAAAACTCTCGGACCTCAAGGTCTGCGGGGTTTACAGCAAGGTCTCTTCGGAATTCGTAGTTCCAGATGTCCCAGTATTGGACGGCGATGTCGAAGAGGTTCCTGCTTTTGGGTCGTCATCAATCTCCAGGTCGCTGGTGTCCATGATGAACTTGACGATGCCGATGAGCGTGTCGAATCCAATGGGGTCGTCGAGGTCATCAACGAGCGGGCGGAAACGGTCAGCGGACTCTTCTGTCATGAGCATGCAGATGAGGTTTGTGAGTCCGTCGAGGTCGTTCGTGTCGACTTCGCCCCGTAACAGTTCAGGGTTTTTTTGTTCGGATTCGTTTGAGTAGCGGCACCGACATTTTGCGTGCGTGGAAGGTGACGTCGCGGATCTCGAACGGTCGTAGCGAGTCGCCTGGTTTATGGCCGGATTCGAAGCTTGGGATAGTCATAGCCCCCAATATCGCTTCGGCTGGTTACACCTCTATGGGAAGCGTGCCGTGAACGCGAGAACGAAACCGGCGCACCCGCCAGAGTCCTCAGTTTCAGTCGACACCCACCTCGTGTGCTTACACGGTAAGACGGTGTCACATGGGCCTGATTCGGTACATAGCTCGCCGTTGCACATGCAGGCCCGCCACTCGCCAGCCAAATGCCGCTCCAATATGGTGCGTTCCCGGGACAGGAAATCGGTTTCGTGCAATGTCGACGGCAACGGGGCCTCGCACGGGCCCGTATCGACCGGTTCGGGGATGTCGCACAGGACGTCGCTACAATCCCCGGCCGGGTGCTGCTTGCACACCGTAGGATCCAACACCGTCACGCACCGCGAAACATAGACCTCGAAATCGTATTCGGCATAAAAAATGTTGCACTCGTCCTCATCAGTGAGGTTCCGGGACCCGACGATACGGACAGCGAGCTGATCGCAGCAATCTTGCGGGGGTTCCCACATCACTACCCGTTCATCGGTGTGCGCCGGCAACTGTTCCTCTTCGATAAGGTTCCGCGCCGATTGAAAGAAGACAGCAGGCCATGAATGTCAGATATTGGGAGTCCACCATTTAGCGTACTTTCGCTTTGCGTAGCGCTTTACCGAACGACCGGTCCCACTTGAAGTCGGTCCACCAGCCCTTATATTTTTGGGTCGCCCGGACACGCGCCTTTTTGCCTTCCTTCGCCGTGACGAAGAACGATCCGCCGGGGCCGTCCGACAAGATGCCGCCTTTGCCGTTACGGGCGCACCGTTTTCGATTCGATGAACTCGGGCGGATTATTCAACGCCGGGCCGTGCACAGCTTTGTCGCCCTGCAACACGACAGTCCCCTCAAAGAGGGTGCCGGTGCGGGTCACGGTCTGGTCGGTGATAATCGTTTCGGGAATCTTTTTGGAGAATTTGGCCCGTTTACGGACGTCATCTCTCACGTCTTCGAGGGCTTGTTCCATGAGGTCCTCGGCAATGTCGTAGACGACGTCGACAAGCTGCTGGTCGGCCATCACACAACCTCGAACGGCGGGCAGGACTCCGGCACACAATCCGGGTCGAGGACCGGCCCGTGAACGGTGTGGAACCGGACCTCGGAATGCATGTCGCCGAACTGCTCGAAATCGTTTGCTGTGCACCCGTGTTTGTCGAGGAGTTTGTCGAGCATCATGCCTTGTGTGGTCGAACCCGTTTCGGTTTCGTCCTCGTAATCGAACGTGACCCCGCGTCGCACCACCCGAGAGGCGGCTTTGCCGACAGCACAATGGCGAGTAACGCATTCTTCAGCGATTTTTGCTGCGAGCGCTGCGGTGGCGTTCACGATATGTGGCGGGGGTTCGCAGCCTGTCCGGGCGACGATCGACCATGTGCAGGATGCGCCGTTGGGTTTGCACAAGTTTTGGGTGGGCCAACGGCCGCAACACCCGTCCTCGTCCTGTAACACGACGATTGGGCAGTCGCCTTGCCATTCGACACGGAACTCGACACCGTTCGTCCACACAGCCCCATCGGGCAAACACGGGGAAGGGCCGACACGAATCTCCACGACATCCACCACAGGCAGACAGAAAGCGTCCTCCAACGGTAGATACGTGAATTGGCCGCATCGGCAATCACCGAAATGGCCGCACCCGGATACACACGGGCGGGTTTCTTCGGTGAAGCATTCGCCGGGCCAACGATGGCACGTCTCCGCGTAAACGTAGTCGACGGCTTCTTGCCAAGCTTGTCCCCAGAGGATCATGTCGTCTGGGTTTTCCGGGTCGATGCATGGGACGCACGGCATACGCGGCGGCGCCCAACGCACACACTTCGGAACACATCGAGACGACATGATCTTATGGTCGCTTCGGCTGGTTACATGCGAACCCCCGGGAGGGGACCTAAGGGCTTAGACGCTCCCGAGGGTTCGCACGATCCTTTTAGGCTTTGACCTTGGTCTTAGCCTTCGGCTCATCGGTCTTCGCTTCCGTCTTCTCGGCGACCTTCTGTGCCCCGGCGTCAGCAGCGGCAGGAGCCGCAGCCGCTACCGGCGGGGCGATCTGCCGACCAGAACGAGCAGCAGCACGGGCAGCGACACGAGCCTGACGATTCCCAGACGAATCACCGCCACAAGTACCACAATCACACAGATCCGAAGGCGGGCACTCGTTCGACAACCACTCATATTGGCAACGATTCTCGTCAGCGAACTCGGCCGGGAGAATGTTGTCAGGGCCGCGACCCCACATGTCGTTCTCATACGAGATCGACAAATATTGGCGGCCGTTGAGTTCACGGTTCGTGGTACGAGTGAACGTGTTCGGACGGAACTGCAACGCAGGATACGCCGTCACAACATACTGTCCATCAGGATGCGGATCGCCGTTCGGGCACAACGCCAACGACCAAGTCACCAAAGACACACGCGGCTTGCATGACTCTTCGCCGCACTCGCACAAACACTTCGCGCCCTGCTTCTTACGGGCCATCGAACCAATGCTGGTTCCGTCGGTGAGAAGCATTTCGTCGGAGTAGCCGAACATTGCGTCGATCTTCGTGTCGAACAGAGAACATGTCGTGAGGACGATCTCGAAGTAGTCGAGTTCGGGGTCGATCTTGATTTTGACGCAATCACGGTTCGGGATGCCCGACGGATCGTTCAAGTCGAGGCCCTCGGTGAGGACCGGGTTCTCTTCGACGTTTGTCATTCCGCAATACCAGAGAGATGTGGCGTCGGTGTTGATAGAACCGTCGCAGTTCTCGATATCGAGTCGGGTTTTGCAGAGCCCAAGTTTTACATAGGAAGCCACGGCACTCCTTCAAGTGGTGTTGTGCCGGGCTTGGGAAAAGGATTCTCGGCGGATTCAGTTGGATAGGTCCCCATGTTGCGGGGGGCTGGTTACATCACGATCGGGGTGGACGTGTTGTCGCAGCCGGTCAGGTCGCTATAAGAGGCCGCTTGGTCTGACGGGACTTCGGCGCAGATCGATGTGCCGTCGAGTGCCCAACCGGCGTCAGGATCGGCAGCGTTCATCGCCGATATGAGTTGTTCGACGGTCGCCCAGCTGTAGCAGCAGGTGGCAGCTTGTGCGGGTGGCGGAGTGTGGAACAGCATCGTGTTCGTTACCCGCTCGATGTCCCCACCCGAGTTGCCCATGTTGGCGACGATCAGTTGCAAACATGACCCGTCAATGTCATCGGGGTTGGCGTAGTCGATCGTGATCGGGACCGGTGTCGGCGTGGTGTTATCCGTGAAGATGCGAACATAATCGCCCGATGTCGTACCGGCATCTGATCGGATAGTTACGTTCGCGCCTGGAACGGTGGACACACCGAGGACCGGCAGATATACGTCGTTGCACGAGTCGTACAGGCCAAACGAGATCGATCCGCCCGGGTCCTCGAGATCGAACGACAAAGAGAACGGGCCACTGGTGCCAGTGGGGAGCATGAAATCGACACGGAACGTAGGCCGGTCACAATCACCCGGTGGGCCGCCGCCAGCAGCTTCGATGATCGTCCCGGCGCCGGCGCCTTGGCCGGTGTCAGTCCACGTGTATGGGGCGTCTGGGTCGATGCCGATCATGTCGGAGTATCGCCATGCGTCGCATGTCCATTCGACCGTGGCCGGGAAAGCTTCGACGGGTTCATCTTCGCATTCGAAGAGTGGCCCGGTGAACAGGTTTTGTCCGCCGACGATCCACGAGGTTCCGGGCCCGCCGTAGGTTTGAGGGAACGCCCAGCTCGAGATGTCGTAGCACACCGTTTGGGTGGTGGGGGTTGGTGCGCTGCTGCCGCAGAGCGGGATCCAACCAACATTCGGGTCGCATAAATGTGTGGCGCAGCCGGGGTAAGGCGGATCGGCGGTGAGGTCCTGTCCGGCGGTGTCGTATGCGAACGAACCTGTGTGTGCGGGTAGTCGGCAGCAGTCGGCGGGCGGTGTTTCGCCGTCGGCGCTGTTGTAGGTGGCGGCTTTGCGTCCGACCCCGGACGGGATCTGGACGCAGGTGTTGCCGTCTACGTCGAGGCCGGTTCCGTAATGGTCACCGTTCTCATCTATGAAACATTGCCCATCACAAGCCATAACCCCAATATGGATTCGGCTGGTTACATGGGCTTCAGATGGCTTATTGTCGATTACGTCGTCATGTTCCCAGACTGCGGGGACGCGGGCAGCTTCGGTTTGGTCACAGGGTTGTGGCGTCTTCGACTAGCCCGTAGCGGTCCAACACTTCTAGCAAATCGGTCAAGGCGACGTTGCTGCCACGAGACCCTGTGACCTGCGGACGGTTGGCGTAGCCTTGCTGAGACCAGAACGCCATCGGCGTTTCGAAACGATGCGTTTTTGTGCCGTTGTCGACAATACCCAACCCGCCATCGTACAAATTGCCGAGAAATGAGGTCCTAGTTGTTTCGGCGTCGGTTTCCCAATGGATCTGGGCGGGGCCTTCGAAACGGCAACCGTGGAACGAGTTCATACGGTTCACGCTCGGCCCGTCAGAAGCGAAAAGCACCCCGTGCCCGTCGTTGCCCTCGAAACAGCCGCCGTGCACGCTGATATTGTTCGCCGCCTCGATCCGCATGCCTTCCGACGAGTGGGCGTTCGCATACAGAGAATGGAACCAATTCGAATTGGATTGGTCGCGTATGAGCACGCCCGTTACGCCACTGCGGACGTCCAGCCCGTCGATGCGGTTGTATAGTGACGTCGACCGGTTGCCGGACACCGCCTCTGATGTCTGGCCGTTCAGGTCGATCCCGGTATCGAATCCGTTGATCTGGACTTGCTCAATTAGTCCGCTGGTGATTGAGTCCCAATCTATGCCGACTGTGCCGCCAGATGTGTTGGTGAGCCGAAAGTGCGCCAACCTGTTTTCGTAGCAGCGGTCGCCGTGTCCGTTGATGACTGCGGGTGTCGCCCCGCCGGTCCATGTCAGGATTGTTTGGCGTCCACCCGAGCCGATCAACTGGGTTCCGTTCAATAGTTGTATCGGCGTTTCGATGTCGTAGGTCCCGCCTGGCATCATGACGGCAGTGTTTTGTTGCTCTGCCCGCTCGATTGCGTCGTTCAGCGCCGCCCCCGCGGCGGTGTTGCGTGTCCACCGGACGTCGTCGGCTACGTCTAGCCAACCGAAATCTCTTCTCCTGGTCATACGGTCTCCTCGAATAGGACGGCCCAATTGTGGAGCGTCGCCGGGATTGTGTGCGGGCCAGGCCACGAAGTCGTGTAGCTGGCCGAATCGCGTAGGTTGCCCGCCTGGGTTTCGACGGCATAGCCGACATCGACAGATGCAGGGAGCGCAGCGCTAGCGACGATACGGACCGTGTCCGGTGCGATAATCGACGTGGACGAAATGGCGATTGAACCACGGTTGAGTGAGAAACCGTTACCGGGTTGGACGCCGGACGGGTGCCCGTTCAAACCAGGTAGCGACGTTGTGTCAAACACGAGGGCCGTACCCGATTGCACAATGAATTGGACATCGATCGTGGTGCCGTTTACTCGGGTGACGCTGATTGGTCGTAAAGGTTCCCACGTTCCGCCGCCAGCTAGAGCTGTAGCCGCCATAGCGTGAAAGTCTGAAAGCTTAGCTGTGCCCTCGTCCTCAAGGTGGAACACGTCGTTGTAAGGCAGCCAATACATAGGGGCCACTAGTGTGAAATCGTCGCCCGGTAGCTGATGCAAAGCAAGCTGGTCGAGCGGGATACGCGGCTCGATTGGTGCGTTAGCCGGGTCGTTGTTGCCCGGTATCAGCCACGAAGTGACCTGGTCGAGGATCATACGGACACCGGCGAAACCGGTGTCGCCGCGCCAATCGGCAAGATAGCCGGTTACACGGTTCAGATAGTCGCCAGGGTTCGGGTTGATATCCCACGCCCGAAACTGGTCAGATTCGCCTTGCATGAAATGCACAAAGTCGTGGGTAACGATCGGGTTTGTCGGGTCGGCGGCTGCCAAAGTTTGGAGACGTTGCAGGAACGCTAGCCCAATGTTCCAATCGGGGGAACCCTGATCGATACCGTTGATGACGGCAGAGTTGCGGTTGTTCGTGTTCATCACCAAACGGTCGGGTGTGCTCCAGCTTTCGTCGGAAACACGCCGATCAATTATCCAACGGTCCGGAAAATCTCGATCCCACGCAGCGCCCGCAGCGTCCACCTGGTCGGTGTTGTGAGAGATGAGCGTGGCGCTAGCAAGAATCTCGGCAGCCTGAGCACCCGAGTTTGCCGATAATCCAGCGGCCACGGTTTCGTCGATTGTGAAAGCGACCGCCGGGAAATCTGTATCGCCATGCTCGGAGCCTGGCTCTGTTGATGCGTTACCGCGCGACTGGCCGGACACAATCGAAAAGTTCCATGTCAACGCTGATGGCACAGCCGTATAAGTCACGGTGATTGTTGCCGTATCGCAAGCCCCTAAAGGGTCGCAAACCTGAATGGACGCGGTTGCTGTGCCGTCCGCCCCGGTTGTAGGCGGTGTGAAAACTATTTCGTCGGGGGTAGCGCCGACCGCGAACGAACCGCCACCGGTCGTAGCAGCAATCGTCGTTGTAAGTAGCGAAGTCGCGTGGTCAGCGTCCGACAGCGGAAACAAAACCGACGTGTCAACGCCGCCCACGGTCGCCGTGCCCAAAGCGTCACCGGCTACCGGCGGCTGATTGGCAGGGGGCGTAACACTGCCCGAAGGTTTAGGAACACAAACCACAATTATAACCTCGTCCGGTCGGTCGATCACCCGGATTACGTGAGACCGCGAAAAGTCCGCTAACCCGATCCGGCCTGTGCCCAGCGGCGGAAACATCCGCCACTAGACCCAACTCATAATGAGACGGCCCTGGTTAGTTTGGGCGAACGTCCCGGCCTCAAGCCCATTAAAAAACTTGATACCGAAATCGATTTGGTCGGTGCCACACGGCACCGTCCCAGACCACAAAACAGACTGCCCGTATTCGTGGCGTCTCGGCGAATCGTCCTGATGCAACTGGCGGTTTGTCCCGGCATGTTGCCATGCCCCGCCCGAACCGACACGAACAATCGGGCGCCAACGGCCTAGACGGTTCTCGTTTGCAAACGGGTCGAGAGCGATATCGAACTCGCCGATGATCTGGACGTGAGTCTCTTTCTTCCACCCAGCAGGTTCATTGAACGTTGATTCCAATACGTCACCAGATGGGATCGCAAGCCAATCCAGCTCAGACCAAATTTTTACGCTCGTCTTAAGTTGCGGTGTGAAGACAACAATATCGTTGCCGACCTTCTGGATCGCAGGTCCTTCGATCTCGTTGTAAGTCCCACATGTGCCGTCCGGGTTTTGTCCGTCAGCAACAAATACAAGAGTATCGCTGCACAGGTTCAGCGGCTCGGTCGTCCCTTCGCAATCTCGCACTTCGATCTCGGTGGCGAAACCATCGGCGGTTGGCGAAGCAGCAACCAAGGTCCCGGTCGCCCGGTCGCACTTCAGGACACGTTCGAGGAATGTGCCCGTGGTCGTTGCGCCGGTGTCGGTGACAGCGGTGATAGTGCCAGTGTTGTCCCCGTTCGAAACAACAGTATCGGCGTCTGCCATGACAGGCGGAGCGGTCGGGATGATCGGTGCCCCGTCGCCGTCGAGAGGAAACGGAAGATATGTGCCGGGGTTGTTCGGGTCTTCGAATACCGGGCAAGGACAAGCAACGAAATTGCCATTGCCGTCTTCCTGTGCTGCGACAAAGCCGCCAGCGCCATCAGGGTAAACAACGCCCGGACATTCCTTAACCGGAACCCAGGTGCCGCCCTGGTTGACGTGCGTAATGTAGGTGAAGCCATCGGCACCCACATAGAACGCAAACGACTCGTCGTCTGTGACCGCCGGGGGTGTCCCACCCTCAGCGTATTCGACCGGGCAACACGACGCGTCAGTGATGACCGTAGAAAGCGCGTTGCCGTCCGAATCGGTGATCGTCAACACGCCCGTCAACGGGTCAAACACCAACGTCGCGTTCGTCGTGTTCGTATCAGCGAACGGAGCCGTCGTGTCTGTGAGGTCGAATGTGGAGCCGTCAGGGTTCGTGAACGTCACCGTCACAGTGCCCGCGGCCGGGTCAATATCGATCGATGTCGGCACCGCAGACGGCACATGCGTATAGGTGAACGGGATCGTAGACCCGTCCGACATCGTGAGTGTCCATGTTGTTGTGACACTGCCGTCAGGGTTCGTGACCGCAGCCGACGAAACCCCCGTCAAATAGATGTCGGCAGGTTCGGGAACGACACCAGCAGACGACATAGTGCCAAGATTCGTTGTGTACGTGATCTCGACATTGCCGTTGCCGTCGGGTGCGCCGACGGTGATGTTCGTAACATATTCGAGCGCCGCCAACTGAGCCAAGATGGCGTCCAACTGGTTTTGGACATTCGGCGGAGACGTACCTTGTGTGCCGTCTGTGCCGGTGACGGTGATCGACCCGTCGCCGTTCGTCACGACGGTCGCCGGGCAGGACGAGTTCACCGCAGCACAAACGGCTGTTTCGGTGAGAGTCACACCGCCAGAACCGTCCAAAGCCAGAATGTTGCCGTCATCGGTACCCAACAACGTGATGTCAACACCAGCAAACAAATCGCCGACAACACCAGTAGCGGTGCCGTCAGTTGTCACCGAACCATCAAGACAATCGCCTACCGCCGCACAAAACCGGTCAGTCGCCGGGAACGTCGGCAACGGATCCAACAAATCTTTCAGTTCGAACCCTGGCCCGCACGGCGTATCGACCGTGTCGGTTGCGTCGGCGTCGAGAATCAGGTCTTTGACCGTGAACGATTCGCCGCCGTCCTCCGACACGGTGATTTCGTAGGTGAGCCCACCGGGTTGCAACGCCTGATCAGGGTCGATCGCGGTCGTTGCCCATAGGCGGCATGTGCACCAGCAGCCATCGTTGCCGTCAGGGAACGGCGGGGTCGTCTCATCCTTGGTCGTGTAGATCGGGATCTTTGCGCCTGAACCGATAACAGCGCCGTTCGTCGGATCACAAACCAAACCGCCCGAAGGGTTCACCAACGCCACATCGACAGTGATCTCGCCGTGTGTGCCGTCGCCTTTGCAACCGTTACCCAAGGAACCTTGGATAGCGAACGACTTAAGAGTGGAAGGGGTGCAAGCCATCGAAACCTCAAAGGGGATCAGTGGCAGGATTCAGGCTTGGGAACCAGACAAAAGAAAAAGTTGTGTGCCCCTATCGTGCGGGCGGCTGGTTACATCACACCGCTAGTCCCATAACCGCCCCAAAGGCGAAAAGTTGTTGACAGACCCCTAACTTTTCTGAGCAAAGTGCCGATAGGGGAAGGCAAAACAACAACAGGCGCCCGGTGCTAGTAACACCGGACGCCTGTCTAAATAGCGAATCGTTAGGAGATTCACCATTATGAAGTTGCACACTAAACCTTGGCGCGGCCCTGCACTAATCGGGGTAGCAGCCATTGCCGCCGTATGCCTACTTATTTACGGCAATTCTGGGCCTGGGCTTGAGCCGAAAGGTTTACCTGAGGTTTCATCCACAGTTGTGGAACGTCCCACTATTGACGTTGAGCCGGTGGCGCGTCAGGTCGTGACACCAGTTGACAATGTAGTGTTCGGCGAGCGTGCCGCCGAGGCGACTGCTGTACGACAAACAACGGTCCCACCGACGACAGCCCCGCCTAAGGTCGCGAAACAGGCCGTCACGCCAGAGGACAACGTCGTGTTTGGATCGGGGGTGTCACTGTGACCCCGCTCCAAATGTCAAACAATACGGACGGATACGTGCGTCCGGTAGATGTCGACCCGACATCTCGCCTTGTCAGCACATCAGCGGACGTGTCAACGGCCCCGCAAGCGTCCCACACGCTCGTGATCAGCCGCGACAACACCGGCCGGTTCCACATATGGGGCGACTCCGACGGCACCTTCCCGGCACGAATCGGAGACGGAGCAGATGCCGTGTTCCATTTGACACCCATGTCGGCGTTCCTCGCCGAGCTTGGAGGTCTCTACGATGCGTAGAACTCTAACCAATATCGAGAACAGGGTCATAGCTGGCTTGTTCTTCGTGTGCGCCATTGTGGCCGCCGGTGCCACAAACGCCGATGCTTCGTCTTCGTTCTCCGCTAGGCCGGGATGCGGGCACACTGTAAAGAGTGGCGAGGTCGTTTCGAAGATAGCGAAACGGGCCGGGGTTACCCTGGCTGATTTCAAAAAGGCAAACCCACACCTTAAGAACCTGAACCACATTCGGCCGGGTTGGGAGTTGGACGTTTGCGAAGCCGGCAGTACTAGCGCCGCTAGTGCCGGGGTCGTCGCAAAGAATCCGACGGCACCGAAGGCGGGGCCCAACGATCCCGTGAGCTTGTTTACCGAAGGCTACCTGGCGAACGGCGGCAAACACCTCGATGTGTTCGTCGGCGGACGCAAGGGCGGAATTGTGCAATGCGAGTCTGGTGGGAACCCTTCCGCCAACAACGCTGGAATGAACCGGGACGGGTCCACAGATCACGGCATGGCTCAGATTAATGACCGGTGGTGGGTGCAACGGTTTCAGGAGGTGACCGGGCAGCCGTTCTACAACGGTGTCTACAACCCGTATTGGAACGGTTTCATGTCGGCCCATATCGAACGTGAGCATCACACCGGTTTGAACGCATGGTCTACGTATGCGTTGAAAGGATGCGGCAAATGAACCACAAACCCATAGGAGCAATTATTGTTGCAACCATCATCGCCGGGCTCACCCTCACAGGGACAGCCGCAGCGACACAATGCACAGGGACATTCGTCGACTTCGGCGGCGCCCGATTATTGAACAACGGAGTCGATGACGTGTCACCGCCTATAGGGGTGAATCTCGATCCGGGCGGATACACGCTGACCGTGACAGGTAGCGACTTGACCCACGAAACGCACTTGGATCCGTCCCAAACCGGCGAACAGTTCCATGTGCTCGTAGACGGCCAGATCGTGGCGACAACCGGCGATATTGCCGATGATGCCGCATGGCGAGTCGACGTGATAAACGGCGTCGTGTTACCGAACGGCGGGTCAACCGTGCAGACGGTGCATGTCGGCGTCGGCAACATAAATAGTGTCGACCCGATATCGGTTTGTTTCGAGCTGGCACCGGTCTCTACGGAGACAGTTCCGGCAGAAACGACGGTACCTGTGCCGGTGGTTACTTTGCCGGTTGAGCCCGTAGCGACACCCGTTGTGATCGAGGTACCGAAGATAGGTTTGACTGGCTAAACCGTTGGGGGCTCGCATGCTGTGAAGCGTGGGGCCCCCTTTCGGGTTTACGTCAAACGACGGTCACTCGGGGCAGCGACCCTACGGCCCAGCTCGAAACCTTCGCTGTTGTCCTCAGGGAAATGGACACCGTTGCGGTAATGGGCGTAATGGGTTCCAGCATGCAAATATCGGGCGTCTGTCGCTTCCGACATTTGAACGTGATCGGCCCACGTCTGATATGTGGCCCCAGCGATCGCGCTGTGACCGGCCACATATCGGGGATGCGGAGGGCATTTGTAGGCGGCAACAAGCTGACCGGCCTCAAAAACGTGTTCAGGCCGTGCAGAAGCAAAAAAGTATTTGACCTGGAACGCCTCGAGTAGCGCCTTGTAAATGTTGTTGGCGACCATGGCATCGAGCCAGCGGGCGCCCAAAAAATCTATGCCCGCTTGTTGTGGGGACCGTTCGCCCTGCCCGACCTTCATCGGGGGCAGACCGTCGTGGTCGGCCATGAAAGTGTGATGCAAATCGAACGGATGGTCCATTGCGTGGTCGACTAGTTCAGCTGCCGCGGCAGGGTTATCTTCGGTCACCCCGTATTGGGCGAACATGGCGGGCGGTGTCGGATCGATCCCTAACTCTTCGAAATAGGTGGTGGGCCATACGCCGTTCACCGTGTCGATCCGGGCTTCGACTAGTAGCCGTTTCTGGTTCTCGAACTCTGGTGTTCCTGGTTGCGAGGGCGAGGGCACGTCGTAGTCGTTGCGTCCGCGCACAACGCTATGCATGTGTTCGGCGCCCTCAGGTAGATTCTCTAGGTCGGTGACTCTTTCAGTGATCGGAAACATTTATCGTGAGAACCTTTGACCATCGACCGCCACCCAGCCGTTGCCTTCGTCGGTCAGTTTGCGCTGCTTCGCTTTGTTCGCTTGGAGCTTGAGGGTGCCGTCGCGGACATCGCCCGACAGTTCCACAGTGCGATCAACAGGTGATGTGATCCGCACATGCTTCTCATCGAAATCGACGGACACAGGCGGCACCGGCCGGGAAGTACGTTCCCGTATCGCCGTTTCGATCTCGGCATCGAGCGCAGTGAACCGGTCAATGTCTTCAATGTCAACGGCCGGTTCAGTCGGCCACACGTCAACAAATATTGGTGTGCCTAGTTCGATCTTGTCCGGCAAATCATCGACCTTAGAAACAGTAATCGGTTTCATTAGTTCCTCCAATATTCGACACGGAACGTCGACCACGTACGAACAAGGTTGTCGCGCTGGTTCGTGCCAACATACACACGCCTAGAGAACAGGTAGTGGGCGGCTTCGTGAGCCATGATCGGCACACGAGACTGTTCTTGCCCGTTGTCCCACTGGCCGCTGTAGTGGTAGACGCCCTCGACCGTAACGATCGGGAATTGGTATCCGGCGATGAGCGGCACAAGGAAACTGTTCCACCCGGAATCGGCGGCATGAGCGTGATTGATGCGGAACATGTACCACACGGTTTCTTCGGTCGACCCTGAGCGGATCAACTGTTCGCTAGGGATAGATGAGCCGGCTGAAAGTGTGTGTTGCACGCCGGGCCAGGCCGGGACCGCTAAACGTTGGATCGGATGCCGATGATCGGCGCGGGCATAATCGGCAGATGTGCCGACATCGCCGACGCGCATGTCGCCGCCGTTCGGTACGTCGTTCGAAGGGAGCGGGGCGACCGTCGATGGTTCTGGGTCTGTGTGATCCTGAGCGTCGATCAACGCCTGTACTTCGGCCTCAGTGATGCCTTCGGGGCAATCGCACGGCACGCCGTCAGCGTCACCGCACGGGATACCGAACGTGAACGCACGATCCCGTAGCGTGTTAGCTGCGGTGCCGTTGTCGCCCTCATGGATCGTGAAAACGATCGTGTCGGGTGATGTGATGTCGTAGTGGATCTCGATCGAATCGAGGCCCGCTGTTTCGGCGACCGTGGCGAGCACGCCGAACGACGTCGACGGCATCGGGTTAGTGAGCGTCACCGTGTAGGTGCCGGTCGGGCCTTGGGTGGCCGAGGTAACCCCCGCCGAGCTAGCGATCGTGCCGTCGGCGTTTATGGATGCGAAACCGCACCACGAGCCTTTCGGTTCGACCGGTTCAGCGTTTTCTAGAGCGTTGAGCCGTTCACAGATGGATGCCATTACGCAGCCACCGTGAACGCTGCGGAAATGGGTTTGTCGGTGACTTGGCAACGGTATGTTTCGTTGGTCGCTGGGTCGGTCCATTCGATTTGGCCGGTGAACTGGACGCTTTGCGTTGAACCCGCGGCGAGACCGGTGACCGTGTCCCCGTCGGCAAACACATGGATACCGCCCGCCGAATCGGTGACCGTAAACGAACCGTTGGCCCAAAGTACCGGCCCGTTCGTGTCATACAGCGAACCGGCCGCATGGGTCGCTTCGCCGGGGTTGTTCGATTGGAAGTCGGCGCCGAGTTTGCGGCTAGCGCAAGTCGCGGGGTCGCCGAGCGGATCGCCTAAACCGTCATCGGGGCAACAGATGCATTCGATTAGTTGAGCGTTCTGCTCGATGATTTCGGCGTTCTGCACGGTCAAGGTCGTAACTAGATCGACGAGTGCAGCTAGCGAAACATCAGCCGAGGCGAGCAGGTCGTCGCGGCGGTCATCGTTGCAACCAACCGTGCGCAGCGCCTTGACGCATTCGCTGGCGTGGCATGTTGCCTTGAGCGACCACAGTTTGCCTAGCTGGCCCGGTTCACCCGGTGTCGTACCGTCGTTCCATTGGAATGTTCCGGTACCGTTCAGCTGGCCTGCGGCGAATCCGCCTGTCGCTGAGGTGATCGTGCCGAACCGGTCCCGCCACCAGGAGCAGCAGGTGAAGCGTTCGGGTCGGCCACTTCCCACTCAATGTCGACACTATTGCCCGCAGCAAGACATGATTCGATTAGGTCACCGACAATTTGGCGTCCGGTTCGTTGAACGGCGACGAACCACCGAGCTTGATGACGTCAGCGCCACCAGAAACAGATACATCGAAATCAGTCGAATTGTCACTGTTGACATATTCGGCTGTTGTCGAATCGCAGCATTCGGCGATTAGATCGCCACACAATTCGACCTTCGTAGCGCAAGCGGCAGGCGTCGGGATGGCATCGCCCGAATCGCAGTCGACAAAATCGCCGACCATCACATAATCATCGAGACCGCCGTCCGAGTCCTGCACGTACGTAGCGGCCGTGAAATCGCCGCCATCACATTGGGTGTAAGCGGTTAAAACCTGCACCCAATTCGTGTCATCGTCGGGTTCGTTAACGTTGTCGCAACCGGAAACGAACTCGGTCGAGCACGTCGGGACATGTGGCGTCGGGATCGTTTCGGCGCAAGCAAACCAGCATGCCGGAATGTCGGCGGCCGGTATCGGTCCATGTTCTCGTCGAGCAGTACGGGCGGGCCGTCGGCGTCACAGTCGTGGCAGATCCAACCCCGTTTTTCGGGGGTCGTAATGTTCTCCTGAACGAGAACAGTGCCGACACGTTTCGGGTTGGATGAGGCGATAATGGTCGCGGTGACCGGAATGTTGATGTCGGTCGGGCAGAACACGAGCGACGAATAGCGGGCCACCATTTTGGCGGGCTGGGCGTCCGATGGTGGAGGTAGCAGACCGCCGCAACCGCCCGCAATGTTTGCACCGGGAATCGGCGATCGCATCCGGGTAGGCGGCAGCGAGCGCCGCCGATATGGCGTTAACTTGGTCGGTCCAACCTGATGTGGCCGGAACCGAGATAACAGTCGCGACGCCCGCGGCGTTCACGAGTTCGATGTCCATCGATTCGTTAAATCGGGTACCGGTGTTGTCGATCATCACGACGACCGATGACCACTTGACGCATTCGGGTGTTGCCCCGTCAGGTACGCACGGCAGACCAGTATCGAAAGGGTCAGGAAGATCCGTTCGTACCCCAGTTACAGGGGTCGACAGAAACCCAAACGTTATGGATCGTCCCATCAATACACCGCTCAACCGATTCGATATCGGCCGGTGGCGGATCGTCACACGACACACCAGAATCCACGGTCGGGGACTGTGCGACACCATCAATGAACGTGACGTAGTGCCATGTGTTCGTCGTTTCGTCGCATACCGTTTCGGTATCGATCGTTGCCTTATCGGCGATGCCTTGCAGCAGGTCTTTGATCGCTTCGAGGCATTCGAGGATCGCCGGGTCTGTTGGTGGGGTCGCCGGTTTCGGATCCCACCCGGTCGGCACCTTCTGATCGCAGCGTTCTTCTTTGCTCATGCGCAGCAACTTTTCATGCTTGATACATACCCTGATCGCGTACACGCAGAACGGGTTGAACCTGTACACGCCACGCCGGTACGCCTCATACAACCATTTGTTGGTTTGCGGATTACCCGACTCGGCGGCAGGTAGATATTCGAGGGGCCGACCGACGTTGTACTCGACCATCTCGGCGGTAACCCAAATGTAATATTCGCCGTTCGCTGTGTTATCGATCGGTGTGATCGGGTTCCCGTCAGCGTCCTTCGCTGGGCCGATACCGGACAAACCAGGGCCCGGGTTGAACGGCAAATTGCGGGTAGTTCGCGGGCCCTGCGCCGTGTAACGGAACAGGTTACGGTCCTCAAGATCAGGGAGGACTTCGGGGGCAGCGTGGAACATGCCAGCGCCAGTACCAGAGAGCCGTAGCGCACGGACGAGTTGTTGCATGCCGTCAACGATGTCTACCGCCCCGCCCGCAGGCGTAAGATCCAAACCGGTCGAAATGAGCGAAGGGGAACCGGACCATGCGCCGGTTTCGAACTCTTTGGACAAAGCCAGAGCGGTCGATTCGGCGACATTCTGGCGGGCAGCTTGCGCCAACCATTCTTGGTTACCGATCCCGTCACAACCCGATATGTCGTAGAACGTGAACGGTTTGTGTTGAACATCGACCCAACAATCATCGACACATTTATGGTCCGGGCGTTCTACACCGGAGCAAATGTCGGGCCAACCCTGCACCTGTTTGCATTTGCGGTACATGCCGTGTGTGCCCTGATCGATCGATAGTTGGTCGTTTCGGCGTGCGACATTGAGCATGTCGGGGATCGCTGTTTGTGACATGGGTGCGATCGTCGTGTTGCCGGGCGATAGGAGCCCTGCTTGCATGCCGTTTCCGGCTGCGAGTTCGACGAGTTCGCGGAAAGCTTCGCCGAGTTGTTGTGTTGTCGGGCTCATAGTGACTCCATGTTCGGTTCGGCTGGTTACATGACGGGTGTGGGAACAGGGGGAGGGCGTGTCGGTCAATCCTTTTCCCAAGGACCGGCAGCCGTTCCCCCTGTTTCCAGCTCTATTGCAAGGGTTTAAGCGTCAGCTTTTTCCTTGGTGGTGGCCTTCTTCGTTTCCGCCTTGACGTCTGGGGCTTTGACACGAAGATTCGCGCCAGTACCAGGCACATCAAGGACACCGCAGCCGATAGACACGTCCGGGTAGACACGGTTACCAGTGACACACAAATTCGCTACATCAATGAAGAACGACGGCGCGCACGATCCGGTCTTGAACAGGATCTCAGCGGTCTCACCGCGCCACTCTGCACAGTTCTGAGCCATCATCTCGGGGCTACGACGCAAGCTGTAGTCGTAAATGCCGGTCTGACCGAAACGGAAATCCTGCTTCTGGACGAGGCGGATACGGCCCGAGTTGTTGAGCTTCTCAACCGGGTCGCCCTTACCGAACGGTACGCAAGCCTTGTCGAGGTCGCATGAGTCGAGCGCACACGATTTGGGGTCGGAATCTCCGAACCCGTCAACATGCGGCCCTTCGCAACCCCAGTCCTTCACGAACACGACATCGGTGACGCCGAACATGCGGAAGAGGTCGAGGAACTTGGCTTGGGCCATCGCAGCGTCCTCGCCAGCCAACAACATGTCGGTAGCGACAACATCAACGAGATGCTGCGGCACATACGCGGTCCACATGGCGCCGCCGCCGTATTGGCGGATCGCGTTCAAACGCTGAACAATCCCGGAAATAGCGAGAGGCAGCGACGCAGCAGCGCCCAAACCGCCGAACACACCGGCATCAAATGACCGTGCACGACTGTAGAAGTCGATGATCTTGAGCAGATGCATGTCTGCGATCTCGGCGAGCTGGCAATCCACGAGGCTGTAGGCGTCCTGGACACGGTCGGGCCGTGACATTTCGTCCTCAGTCGAGATCTTGACGCAACCGGTCAAGAAGTGGGCCTTAGCCGAACACGTGTCCTCGCAATCAGGGAGGGTGGTGCATGGTTTCCAGGTGGCCTTGTCGTTCGGGTCAACACCGTCCTGGTCGCATTCGCGCCACACCTGGGCGGCTGTGCCCTTCAAATCGCCGACAGACCAGTTCTTGTACCACTGGAACTTGCCGGTACCGACATCAACTGACTGCCCGGCGAACGATTCGGCTACCGGTCGGGTGTTGTCGCAACAAACGCCACGGTCGCCGACAAGCTGCGGGATACCACACAAAGCGGCTTGCATGCCCTCGAGGTCGCGGCCAGCGCCACGCACAAGCTCAGCGTTGAGCGACGCTTCCATACCCATACGAGGCACAGCAGCGCCAGCGTTCATGTCGGTACGGAACAGCATTTGGGTGTCGTCGTTCTCGACGGTCCCAGCGGTTCGCATCAAACCAAGTACACGGTTGTGTACCTGTTCCATGTTCGTGGTCGGGGCGCCGGAAAGTCCGGCTTCCATTGCCTGTAATGGTTGGGAACCGGCGGATGCGTACATGACACGGCCCAAATGGCCGTCCACCGTGGTGGGGGTTTCTGGTTGGGTGTCGTGTTGTATGCCGGTTCCGCCGGCGGGGCCGTTGGTGGTTTCGAGTTCGGCGGCCATCGCTTCCAAGTTGGTTTCGGCGTCGGCGACGGTGGCTTCGGCTTCGGCGATAGCAGCGGCGTCGGCTTCGGCCTTAGCGGCAGCAGCGTCGGCTTCGGCCTGAGCGGTTTCCGCGGCAGCGGCAGCCTCTACAGCGGCAGCCTCAAAGGCAGCCTGCTCAGCTTCGGCCTCAGCCCGCTCAGCGGCAAATTCGGTGTTGAGTTCCTCTAGCTGGTTGCGGTAGGTGCGCAAAGCACGGATGCGGCGGGTGTCCTCGATGGTTTTCGTGGACTTGCCGGTGATGTGGTCGATTTCGCCTTGGACACGGCCGAGAAGGGCAGTGACATCTGGGGCGGTCAAGTTCTGGATGGTTTCTGGGATCTCTACAGGATCAGGGAAGTTGTGGTCCGTGGTGTCGGACATGGTGTGGCCTCCTAAGGCGCGTCAAAACAGGGGTGTTAGTGTTTTGAGGCGGCCGCGGGCCTGGCCCTCACATGGTTTGTCTTATGGGCTCCGGACACGGTCCTGGCGAGCAGACATAGACAACTATGGGGGCGGCTGGTTACATGTTGTTGGGGTTACCCGGCGTCACGTTCCAACGTGCGGGCTATCAACCAGATTCGCCAGCTATCGCGATATGACCGCAACCGGCACCCGACGCCAACCGGTTCCACTATGGAGTAGCGCACTGGCTGCTCTCGGTAGATCACAGTTGTATTTCTTTTCGGGTCGTACCTGGTCCCTATCGTGTCAGGCCCGTAATCGACACGGACGCGGGCCCAATGCCTTCTCGGGACTGTTCGCAGGTAGGAGCGCAAGGTTTCCTCTGACTTGGCGGCTGCGTCACGTTGCAGGGTTTCCAGGTATGTGCCGATGATGTGTGGCGTCTGATATTCGAGTTCGGCGGGGGTTTCGATGGACGTCGTGTGTTCCGCTCTCATGCTTCTTCGATGAGTGCCCGTAGTTCGTCTAGGTGTTCCTGTTCCTCGTCGAACAGGAGCGGTTTCCCCGCACGTACCGCGGCGACCACAAAAGAGTCCCGATCTACGACCGTCACATCGGTGCCGGTGGGATGCGCCGCGGCATTCCATTCGCAAGGTTCCAACGGTGCGCCCGGAAATTCGAACTCGTATACGGGCAACGGCGGATATTCCACATAACAGTCCCCCGCTCGCGGGTGTTCCATCCTGGTGATCGTCGGTTCTGCCCGCGTTTCGGTTACCAACCCGCCGCCAGGTGTCGCCTTGCAAATATGGGAATAGCGGCCGAACGGTAGATCACCGCACACAAATTCTATCCAGTGAGGCTGCGGCCGCCCGTCCCGTTCCGAACTTTCCCTGGCGGCGATATACGCGGAGGCTTCCGCCTTCACCGCCTCCGGTACGTTCTCGCTATCAACAGCCCCGAAATTCATGTGATTTGCCATAGCTACCCACCAACCTGATTGCGGGTTGCCTCAAGAATCGGAATACCCGCCTCGGTTGGCACGTAAATGATCTGGCCCTGAATCTGATCCAGTTGATCCACGTAAAGCCAACGCGTGTACTCATCAGTGATCGATTCAGCGATAATTTCGTTTGCTTCGGCTACACCTCGCGCCCGCTCAATTTCCGCCTCAGCAAGAAAAAAGGCTGCGTCGGCTCGCGCTTCGGCATCCACGACAACTGATTGACGTTCGACCTGGGCTCGGTACAGTCTGAATTGAGGCATGATTGCCTGCCATGCAATGAACAGCATGAACGCGAAGCAGATCGCCACCCCCGCCCTGCGCATCCAGAACTTGGTCTCTTCTTGGTATCCCTTGATTTCAGTCATGCCCTCGAGTTTTGTTCACCGAGGTGACAACTCAGGCAGCTAAAAGGTAAGCGACCAGCTTCGGGTTGTCCCGTAGTACGCCCAGCAGGCGGGGCGCTATCGACGTGATGATTTGTTCCTCGTCGGCGTCCTCGACCAGTCCTAAACCGGCGTTGCGCCACACGAAATGTAGGACTTCGTGCAGCAACGTTTCCGCGAGCGCTGTGTCGGCCAACGTGATGTCTAGGTCGATGCGGTTGCGTAGCGTGTAGGAGAGGCCGCGGGCGTCGGCTTCGACACAGTTCTGGCGTGCCTCATCCGATATGTCAACGTCGACCGTGTGCGGCGATACCAGAACCGTTTCAGGCAGCCTCATGCGACCGGTTTCATTCCCCGCAAAAACATCGACCGCATATGGTCCGGGATCCCCGAAGCGCCAACCGTCCGGTCATTCCAACGCTGATCCCAACGAATCGCATACCCGCCTTCCCCGATCTGGAACGGCGCTAAACCACGAGTCTTGAACGCTGTCCGTGTCTTACCGCGCCGGTCCGCAGCGAACCACGCAGGCAACACAAAATCCGACACATGCCACTCATCAATCTTGTATGTGGTCGCTTGCACCGGGTCACAAACCTCGAGCGCATACAGCAACCCTGATTCCCAGTCGATCGCCGTGTTAGCGACAGCCTGATTCGCCGCCATCTCCAACACCTCATGCGACAGGACAGCCGATACCGGGAACGGCTGATTCACCGCCACCTGAGCCACCACACGGCCATCACCGTCGATCGTGTGCCAACCCGCCGCGCCGGGTTCGGTCGAGTCATCAACGATCTCGATGACCCAATCGGCGGCTTCCGGGCGGGAATCGTATTCGACTGTTAGGTCGCTGCCCCAGTGGGGGGAGAAGTCGTAGCGGACCTGCCGGTTAACGGCCTGAGCCATGCGCGCCACCTGGTGTGTCGTGAGTTTGCTGCTGCGGTTTATGACCGCTATTTCGAATGTGGGGGCCATCAGTCGATCATCGCTATCGCTGCCACGGCCAGCCCGGCAATTATTCCGAGTACGAACCATTCGATCATGCCTGGACCTCGGTTTCTACTGTCGCCGTTTGGGTGCCAGTTTTTTCGGTTTCAAGCTGTGTAATCCGTTCGTAGATAGACCGCAGCGTGTCATCGAGGTGTAGTTCGTCGCCTGTTTCCATTTTGATTGCGAGCTCAGCGAAAGCTTCGGTCAGGTCATCGAGTTTCTGCTCGATCGTTTCGATCTTGGTGTTGATGGGGGTGAGGTCGGCGTCGGTGAGTTCGGCGGCCATCGGCGTCACAGGCTCCTCTTGGGCGATGACGAACCCTGGGGCGACAGTCGATACCCACTCGTTTAACGCTTCCAACTGTGTGGGGTCCAACGACGCTGCGAGCACATCAGGGATGTCGTATGGGAGCGCAGTCGTTTTGACGCGGGCTGCGCCAGTGAACACCTCACGCATCCCGTATTGGGGGTCGGGCCAGTTCTCCCCGGACATGGTCGTGTTGTTGACGACCATGGCGTCACGGACCGTTGTCCCTGGGTAGGCGGCACCACAGAACAGCATGGCCCCCTTGTTGGGGCCGGTCTCGACTGGCGTGTACGTGCCGTAGAGGATCAGGTCGTCGGAGAGTTCAGCGAACATGCCGGTCCGGTTCAAATATTCGCGGGATTGTTGGGCGTTACGTGCCCCGTGTTGCATGGAGTGGCCGCCATCGATAGCGATCGATCCGCATTGCACCGCGACGGTTTGCCCGTTTTCGTCCAGGAATTCCATGGGGCCGGTGTGGGCGGATCGTAGGGCGTCGAAGGTGGTGGCGGGTACGTCAGCACCGTGGTATTTGCCGCCGCCCATAAATTTGGCTTTGCCTCGGGCGGGTTGGACGAGTCCGGTGGCGCGTCCTGCTTCGGGCCCGTCGAAGTCGATGTGGACTGTTTGGCCGTCTACGTAGGAGGCTTTGGGTTCGGTGGCCCAAGCTAGTGGCGGCCGTACGGGTACTTGGATGACGTCCATCTTGTCAAGATGGCTTCGGCTGGTTACATGCGGTCGAGGGCGTCGTTCACGGCAGTTTGTATTGCGTTCCGTTTCTGCAAAGATCGGTTTGCACATGCCCGCTCATTTGGTCGGTCCGTTCGGGCAGTAGAAGGCTTCGACCCCTTCGACGAGCGTTACCCCGCCGTCGCCGTCTGGTGCCATGCTTGCTATAAACGGCTCTCTGCAACCCGCGATCCACTCGGGTTCTTGCTTGTGCGATCGCCTACGGTAACGCTCATGCACATACGTACCGTTCTGCATCTGTGACCACACCGAGAACGTCACCTGATTGTCAGGCAACATTGCCCTAATGATGTCCAACCCCTTAGTCATAGTTCGGATTCCACCCCGCGAAAAGACCCATTCCCCAGCGAAGAAAACCGCGGGTTCGGTGAATGAACAGGGCACCTTGGACGCCAGAAACGTAACCCGACAGATTGCTCACAGTTGCATTGGGGTATCGCCCCGTTCTTAGCCATCATTCTCCTTGTTAGATGATCGATGCGATCAGGCGAAAGATCACCGCGATCAACACCCACAACACCAAACTAAGCACAACAGCGACCCCGATAAAGCAACCGCACACAGGTTCATCATCCACCAGCAAACCACTCGATCTTGGTCGTTCCGTTCGCTTTAGCCTGCTCAAGCGCCGCGAAGTCGGCGTTAAGACATCGCCGTTCTGCCTCATTGGCGTCCGGGTATCGGGCGATCGTGTCGGCTATAGCGTCATCTATCGGTATCCATTTTGTTGTCATGGGCCAGTTTTGTCCGGTCGGGCGACAACCCGAAAACTGGGTGTCTCGCAAGCCGGGCTCGGGGTGCTGTTAGGTCCCGGCCCGGCCGCTGTTCACAGCACGTCCCGCATCGGGACGCTGCGAGAATTATGTGCGTGCCCTGCGGACGCATTGCACGGTTTCGCCTGCTTGCTTGTACACCCATTGTTGGTGTTCGATCCACGAGTCGGATACCCACCATGGGACCCGTATGGTTCGTGTTGAGCACCGGGCGGGATTCGAACCCGCGGTTGTAGAGCTTTGCAGGCTCTCCCCTTGGGCCGCTCGGGCACCGGTGCGAGAGTTCACAGCGCTATCAGATAGTCGACGATCAGCTTTTGGGCTGCCGTAGTGTCGGCCGTTAAACGCTTCGTTTCGGTCATGGGTTCATGCTCGCATCGACAGGTGACAACCCAGAAACGGTCGGGCACTAGATTTCCTCGGCCAAGTCGCCCAGCTTCAACCCAGGATTTGATAGCCGCCGAATCAAATCGACCGTGTAAAGAGGAACATCGTCACCGCGATCGAACGGGACAGCTTCCCCGCCGTCACAGGTTTGAGCGTTGAACGACCGTTTCGCTTTCCATGCCATGCGGCCAGCTTCGGTTAGCTAGGTGACAACCCGAAAACGCTAGATGTCGACCAGGATCATTTCGGTACGCACACGGCACTGACACCCATAGTGATCCTGCGGTGCTTGACCATCAAGCCCATCATCAGCTTCGTCATCAGCCACCCAAATCGTCCCGTTCAAATCCTGATGCGGCTTGTACGGCTTGATCCGCGACGCCGGGTTCCCATAATCCCACGTCTTGCGGTAAGCAAGTTTCACATCATTCACAGGCACAACGCCGCTTGTGTCGGGTTGGCCTTCGACGACACGACGCGCCCAACCAACAGTCGAATTCGGTACCGATCGGCCATCCACACCCTTCGGGATACCTTGGGGTAGCCCGGCTTCGATCGCAGCCCCACCAGACACCACCGCAGCTGTCGCAGCAATAGACGCCGGGACCTGCACAGCGTTCGGAGCATTGCCTTCCTCCACGCCAGACAGACGGGCAGAAGCCCACCCAGCAAACAGAGCGGCCAGCAACGCCACCGCAGCCGTAGCCGCCTCAGATTGGGCGTCACCCACCTCAGCGTCCACCTGCTCACGATCCGCCCCAAGTTCGTCAGCGAGCGCCTGGTTGATACGGTCATGCGCCGCGACAACAATCTGTTCGCCGGCCACCTCGAGATCGGCGGCCGTGGCAGCAACAGAATCAGCCAAATCCACCGACAGCATCGCCAGCATCGGGCGGGCGAGATCCCACCCCGCATACCTGTCCGCCCTAATCTGTTCGAGTAGTAGGTCGCGGGCATCCATGTCGATTGAGGCGGCCATCGCTGACGGGATCCGTTTCAAAGCTTTGTCGGCTTGGATGGTGGCTTCGCGGCGGATCGTTGCCCACGCTTGGCCCATGGCTGCTTCTAGCTGGGCGCGTAGGTCGAGATCGATACGGTCGAGCCGGGTGTTGAGCCGATCCAACGCCGCGGGTTGTTCAAGCCCGGCTGCCATCGGAAGGTCGCCGCCCACAGGAGGAGAGTGAACCTGTGGACGGCGAGAACGTGCGGTCTCGATCTGCTGCTCAGCCCAATCCGGGCAACCACCCCACAAAAACCGGTTGATTCGTAGTTCGGGGGTTTCCATCCCGTTACGAACCACCGCAGCATCCAACTGGCGGTGCGCTTCTACCGCTTCAATCAGCATCGACATTTCGAGCGGGTAGCCGTCGATGACGAACTGGGCGTATTCGACGGCGGCTTGTGTGCCGCCTATCTGTTTGCGGGTGCGTTCAGCCAGGCCGCGGCCGCACGCTTCGAACATGTCTTTAGGGGGTCTCAGGTTCATGCGGGGGTCAGCTCGTTCCAACGGTCGGCTTCCGGGTTGAGCGAGGCGCGCATAGGTTCCCCCGGGTTACTGGCGGACACACCCGGCCGGATCTGGGCTAGGTCGTCGTCATCCAACAAATGCTGCACGCCAGAGCGTTCACCGCGGACAGCGACACCAGGAGCACGAGATGTGATCCAATCCTCATACGGCTCAACCTCAGGCGGCAACCCCATAATCTGGTCTTTCGACAAACCGCCAGCCTCAGCCGCAGCCTCCCTCGTGGCGATACCCATCTCACGCAACTTGAGAATAGTGTCCGTGTTATCCGTCTTCGAACGAATCAGGACGTCATCGAACCCGACCTTGATCTTGTCCGGATCATACGACCGGCGGACCACTGTCAATGCACGGGCCCACGGCCTGAAATGGGCGGCCGTAATAATCGCAGCAGCCCTATTTAGTCTCGGTTTCATCGTGAAATCGGCATAGAAATCGTTGATAATGAAATCGCCCCAATGGTTCGCTGTACCTGGACCGTCCACCAACATTTTGTTGGGGGTGTCCATCGCCCGGGCGAAACTCATAATCGCCCGATCGGCGATAGCGATCTGATCGGCGTGGTCTTTACGGCCAACGTCGATCCATTCCGGTTTCTCCTCGGTAGCCATCGGAAACCCGGCAACAGCATGAACACCATCGTCATCTTGGATCGCGGACATCGCCCACGCCTTATAATGATCGATCCATTTCGAACCACCGACGACAGCCTTAGCCCACATGATGCCGTTCATCGCTAGCTGCGAATCCAAATTGCGGCCGATCGTGCGCTGCGCAGACCGATATTGTTCCAAATCGGGGAGGCCGCGACGCAGCGGAGACCACGCCATATCTTCCCACTCCGGATCCGAAATATGGAAATGGTGAGCGAACTTCGGATCCACATCATGATGCCACCGCGACCCGCGTTGGGCGTTCGGGCGGGTGCGTACCTCAAGTTGGCCTCGGGTTTCGGTGACGTTCGATGTTTGCGCTATCTGTGTCCACCAGCCATCAGAGTCCTTGTGTTGGATTTGGTAGCCTTCGCCGGGCCCGTCGTTAGTTCGAACAAGTTTGCGTACGAGTTCTGTTTGGTCGGAGGTACGTCCCCGGAACATGGCAAGAAGCGTCCGTAGTAGCGGGTCTTCCGAGGTTTGCCATTCGCCGTGTTCGTAAACGAGCGGCACGGGAATAGCGAGCGTCGATGTAGCGGACGGGATGTCGAGTGCTGCGCCGCAAATGCCGGGGCCTTCACGATCATATCGGCGTGCCCGTTTCTGCCATTGTTCGTCCTTGGGGAGGCTGGTGTTTCGGCCGATGTATGAGGTGGCGGGGGTGATTGACGCCATCATTGCGTCGTATTCGGCGGCAGGGTTTGGGGTCGCTGGTTGGTCGATGTAGCGGTCGAGTCCCATTTCTATAGTTTTGTTGCGGCTGGTTACATGCTCTTTGCCCTCTTCGTAATAGGGCAAAGCTAAGGGTCGTTCCTTTTCAACTTCGTAGCCATCTATTCGACCTCTTTTTCAAGTTCGCGAATATGGGTCAGCAGTGCGCCCACCATCCACCAATCGGGGTCTGGCTCGAGTAGCGGCGGCAGTTCAGTCATCGGTGACCTCGTCCCACTTGAAGAGGATCGACACGCCGACGACATACATCCTGTCGGTTCGCACGCCTTCCTCTTCGACACAGTCAAAGCCGATTTGGGGTGCAATGGCAGCCTCACTGAAATTAAGCTCCCCCCGACTTCGCTCGACCACCGCCGTGATATCGGCGAGTAACCCCTTCATGGCATCGGTCATGTCGATCGGCGGCAATTCAGCCATCGGCACACCATCCGAAATGCGCCCTGGATCATGTCGGTGCCGCATTCTTGCCACGCTGGGCACAAACACCCAACGTAGGTACAGCATTACAACCAGTACGACTAGTGCGAGTGTTGCTAGCTTCATCATCATTGTCCCGGTTTCGGTAATGGTGTCTGGTCGTTGCGTAGGATTCGGGCGACTGTCACCAACATGAACCCGAACCAGATCGCAGCCACCGCACCCCACACAGCGAAGGCTGTCCCAACCCCGGTAACAGCCAGCTTTGGTGTTGTGGCCGGGCCTGTTGTGACGGTCGTGGGCGTCACAACAGACTTAGCCGGAGGCTCGACGGGGACCTCGACTACCAGCCGGGCGACAGTCGTGGGCGCCACAGTCGTCGTAGGGGCGATCGTGGTCGTCGATGCGACCGTTGTCGTCGATCCGACTGTCGTGGTCGGTGCAGCGACCGTCGAGGTAGACGCCGCGGGCACGAAACAAGCGCCCACAGGCAACACACTGTCACCACGCAAACCCGCCCCACCACCGGAATGAACCGCCACCACAAACCCGACATCGCCCACCTGAACATTCTCGAACACTGTTTCGTTCGATATCGCATCGTCGCCGACATCGATCGTCGGACCTACCACCGTGCCGTCATCAAACGCCAGCAGCCATGTTTCGCCAACCTGTGCCGGATCGGTGAACCGGCCGTGTGACTCGTCGGCAGACAACAAGGTGACGTCATATACGCCGGGGGTGAGGTCAACAGGCACCGAGTCGCTGGTGGCCGCGTCGAAGCCTCGGTTCCCGAACAAGGTACGTGCCGGGAAATCAACACACTGTGCAGTGGCGCCTGCAGGGGTAGCGAACGCGATGGCGACGAGGATGAGACCGATCGTGATTAGGCCAGCGATAATCAAGTGTTTCATCAGCCGTAGCCGTTGCCGTAGCCGTTGCCGTAGCCGTCGCCGTCGCCGTTGCCGTCGCCGTTGCCGTTGCCGTAGCCGTTGCCGTAGCCGTAGCCGTTGCCGTAGCCGTTGCCGTAGCCGTTGCCGTAGCCGTTGCCGTCGCCGTAACCGTCGCCGTTGCCGTCGCCGTTGCCGTCGCCGTTGCCGTCGCCGTAACCGTCGCCGTTGCCGTCGCCGTAGCCGTAACCGTAACCGTAACCGTCGCCGTCGCCGTCGCCGTTGCCGTAACCGTAACCGTCGCCGTAACCGTCGCCGTTGCCGTCGCCGTAGCCGTAACCGTAACCGTAACCGTCGCCGTCGCCGTCGCCGTTGCCGTAGCCGTAGCCGTAGCCGTCGCCGTTCACTGCGAACCCTCAACAGCACCAGACAACGTCACAGCCAACGCCTCACCCGAAATCGGCAGCAACTCGACCCCACCCTCAGAAACCCACACCCCATCGACAGGATGCTTCGCTATACGTGCAGTCTTCGCCCCATTCGTAGCGACTTCTGACAAAGTGAAAGCCCCGGTCCACTTCCACAAGCGGAACGCGTCCGTCAAATGCACAGTTATCACGCCTGCGTCGACGGTGAATGATTCGAGTCGTCCGATGGACACCCCGGATGTGTATGTCCGGCAGATGACCATTCGGCCTGTCAGCCCGTGTGTGGCGGTGTGTTCTAGGGTGACTTCTGGGGTTGCGGGTAGTTGGTGGCCGAGCATTTCTGCGAGTTGTGTGCGTGTGGCGTCTGCTTCGGCGAGTTGTGTGCGGACGGTTTCTAGGTTTGTGTTCATTGTTGCCCTCAGGTTGGTTGGGTCACAATGTTGGCTGTTGCGGGTGACAACTCGGAAACGGTTTAGGGGCGGACTATTCGGCCTGCTGCTGCTGCCCATTCGGGAGATGCCGACCACTCCTCGACCGGCGTGGACGCTTTATCTGTCAGCCACGTTAGGGCCCACACGCAAGCATCTACCCTGTCGGGCGACGAACCACGTCCAGGAATCCACGTCAACATTTGGTCTGTTAACTCCGGGAACAAATCGGCATGTTTCACGTGCCTACCGGGCGGGTCGCCCGCCGCAGGTTCATACAGAATCGCTACCGGCTCTGCCCGCTGCCGTTTGCCCCGCGACGCTGTGACCATCTCGATCTTGTTGCCGAGACTTGACGTGTGCCGTTCCAACGTGTCCAACACCATGTCGCCACCGAAGTTGCGTTCCACAACGATCCTGTCGGCATTGGTTTCTTTCACTAGCTGCTCGACCGTGTGCGCCCACTCGCGGGGCGTGTACTGGCCCGACCGATCAGCGAGCACCCAATGAACCCCCGTGCTATCTGTGCCCGCTGCGACGATCCCGATCTCGTCACGGCCACCAGACGGGTCGACACCGACAGCGATCTGCTGGAACGAAACCAACGGAGGCGGAGCCGCCACCACAATCCACTCGGCACGCCACAACGCACCCTCCACATCCTCGATCAACTCGCCATAAATTTCCTGACGGCCTAACCGTTTGCCCTCATACAGGCGGCGCATCTCGTTCACAGCCGACTCCGGCAAATGCTTGTTATCCATCGTCGATGCCCGCAGCTCAACCACGGCCGGATCTGCCGCTTTGATCCTCGCTTGCAACTCGCGCACCAGCATCACCGGCTTCGGAGTCGTCGTAGCTAGCACCTGCGATTGTTCCGATTCGCGCAACGCAAACACCAAACCCTCATGCCACGTCTCCGGGCGAGTCCACGACGCCAACTCGTCACACCAAGCCCACGACACCGACAAACCACGAATCGATTCGGGTTCCTCCGCAGACCGCATATAGATCCGAGACCCCGACCGTGTTGTGATCTCATGCGACGAACGATTGTAATTGACGATCCGGTCACCTAACTGGGCCAACACGCCGGACGTGCGATGCTCGACCATGATCTCACGGACAGCCCGAAACGTCGGAGCGATAAACACACCGTCCTCGTTCGGGTTGAACTGTTCAGCTTTCAACGCCGACCACGCCGACCCGGTCCACGACTTACCGGCGCCACGCCCGGCCTGCATCAAACACACCGACCATGGGCCGTCAGGGATCCGCTGATGCGGCTGAAACTCGAACGACAACCGGTCGCGCCTAGCCCTCAGCAGAGCCTGCGCGACCTGGTCACTTGTCGGTGCGGGCTTCGTCAACGGCCTGGATCATCGTGTCATAGTTATCGCCAAAAATGTCTCGCAGATCGATCTGCTCATCTACCGGCGCAATCTCAGACGGAGCGACCTTTTCGAGGATCGCTTTCGCCGCCGAAATCCGATCAGAGTCCCGCTCCCCATGCTTACAGATCCCGGCGAGCGTATCGACAGCTGTTTCTGTGAGCCCAGCGAGCCGATGATGCATCGAAGCAACCGCTCCGGCGTGGGCTTCTGCCATGAGCGCACGAAACTCGGGGTCGTGGTTAACCCAACGGGACACAGTTTCACGTGTGACCCCTACGGCTTCCGCTGTTTTTGTTTGGTTCACGCCGGAGATGATTAGTCCTACTGCGTCTATTTTGGCTGATTTGGTGACCTTTTGTGAAGCTTTTTTGGTCATGGTGTTGGTCCTTGCGGTATCTTTTCGAGTCGGATAACCACACATGGGTGGAAGCCTTCGATTCGTTGGCTTTCCTTTGCAGCCCATCGGCGAGCGGCACGTCTGCCACCCCATCGGGTGAACTTAGCCATCACATGTGTTCCCTGGTGTCAGCTCGGCGGCTCGGCGGGCCAACTGTGCGACATGTGGCCTTCTTGGTGGGTTCCTGTGCTCCTCAACGATCCGGCAGGCATCGACATAAGCGCAGCCGTCGGCATGAGTGAAGTTTGGGTTTTGCCCGGTCGCTTCACAGACCGTGCATTCAAAGTCCACATTCCAATAGTCGCCTGCCAGTTCGGAGATAACGGGGTCAGATTTTGCGAGTGCGACAGTGTGCGGATGGAGTTCAGCCATGTCGTATCCCATGGGTATGCAACGGTGACTGCGACGACGGCGAAAACGTTCGAACAATCGACATACCATCTTCCAACTTGAACGGGTTCCACGCCTCCACGACAAGTACCCAACCGGACGGAATAAAGTTTTGCATCGCTGCGACATCCTCGAGGTCCATGTCGACATAGTCCTCAGGGTTTTCGGCGATGTCCCGGCGTGGGGTGGTGATGTCGGAATAGTCGTCTATTAGTGCTTGTAGCTGATCGGCGAATTGTTTGGTTCTCGTGGCAACTGTTGTCATCGGGTGCCGCCGAGCGTGCCTTCGCCGTCACATCGTTCACAAACAGTTTCGTAACACTCGAGACGGCGAGTGTTGCTAGACATGTCAGTTTCGTTCTGTTCGATGTGTCTGTAGTGGGGGCCGTGCCAGCCGGAACCTGAACAGTCCCAGCAGTTTTGGGGGGCGACACTGATAGTCAACTCTGCGTCTACGCTCATCGGGTGGGCCAGCCCTTCGGTAACGCATCCATCCGGCCCTCCTTGACCAGATGCAACGCAGCGAACTTGAGCGCAGATGTTGTCCCACGCTTCGGGGGGAGCTGCTTCACAAGCTGGCGGATCGTTAGCTCCTCATCGGCAGCACGCACAATCTGGGCGACAGGGATCTCGACCGGGGTGGTAGACGGGCAATTACAGGAACACTCGACCGACAAATATTCGGTATCGAGATCCTCATCGATGATGTATGTGGTGCACGATTTGTAATCAGACATTGTTGTCTCCTGTGTGGACATGCCATTCTTCGATGGTGACGTCGGCTTCGAATGATGTGAACTGCCACACCGACGGGATCCCGCCGTCTACAGATGTGGGGACGGCTTCCCATTCGGTGTCAGCATGGTCTCGTAACGTTCGGAGCCACTCTGTGGCGTCATCAAGCCCTGCGTTGGTCGCTGCATCGAAAGTGTCCCATATGCGAGTGTGGGACGCCCCGGTGAGTTTGCACACGACAGTCAGCGTGTGGACGCTCTTGTCGCGGGTCCACACCCGGCCGGCGCGTTGAATACGATCGATGTTGTCTGGGACTACGGAAGTTTCCAACGGACCACACCACCCTTGCCCGGGACAGCTTCAACGATCGCACCCAGCTCGCACATCCTGTCGACAACGTCATACAGGGCGTGGTTGCCTGGCAGGCACAAATATTCGCCTAGTTCGAGAGTCGTCGCCGAACGGTTCACTGCCAGGAAACGTTTCGCTGCTTGCGTGATCGCACCCATGTTGAGGGTCGTTTTCATGCTGGGGTCCTTTCAGGTTTCAGATGATGTTGGATTAGTCGTATGTTCCAGCGTCCTGTCGCTTCGAGAACAACGAGGATCAGGTGGGCGCCGTTGCCTGCGAGGAGGGTCCCGTGGTTTACGGGGATGGCCCACCGGTCGAGGGCTAGCGATACCCAGAAGCCGACGCATACACGGCATGCCAACCCGATATCGAGGTAGGTGAATAAGGCGCCGACCGCAGGGTTCGCCGATATCGACAGGTTTTCCACAGTTCTTGTGATCGGGTTACGGACGGGGGCGAGAACATCGGCGTCTACTAGAACCCATGTCGCAAAGAACAGGGCGAAAGTGAATTCGATCATTGGGTCCTCCTACGGATGCGGGCGGCTTTGCTCAGGTCCTGGGGACGAATCCCTCGGGTTTGTGCTTCGCGGACTGCGATACGGCGGAAAGGACCGCCCTTCTCGAACTCTTCGACGAGTTCGTAAGGGACATCGATGAAGGCACACGTGCCATCAGGGCCCTTCCTTCAAGTGGGGACACGAATCGGGTCTTTCACGCCGCCCCCTCCGGGATATACCGCCACAGAAAGAACCCAGCCGCCCACGACTCAACCCGATGCCCCTTATGGACACCCGCTTTCACATACGGGACACCCTCCACAAGCATCCGCTCCGGGGGACCGGGACGAGTCCACAACAAACCACCATCCTGCGAACCGCCCTCACACTGAGCCAAACACATTTTTTTGGCGATAGCAGCCTGAATGACCGTTCTCGAATTCGGGAACCGGCCGAGCATCGTTAGTAAACCATCGACCGTTTCAGGCGGACGTGCGTGAGAGTCCAACATTATTGGGCCTTGTCTTTGACGATCCGGTAGCCCTTCTCGTCAAGGTCTTTGACAAGTTGCATCGCCCGCGCTAGATCGGTGGAAGCATCAGACGTTTTTTCGAGGCTCGTATCGACAAGTTCAATAACCGCGATCGCGTCGACTATTTCCATCATTCTTCCTCGTCAGATAGGAGAACGGTGGGTTCACCGTCAGGGCCGACAGTGACCATGTCCAACCGTTTAGCGACCGCCGTTAGGACCTGTTCGATAGCGTTCAAACGATGTGTTTGCTGATCGGTGGTCATCGCTACATGCGAGATCGCCGATTGGTGTGTGTTCACCGCCGCCGATAACTGGTCGACCGCCGCAGCGACCGAGTCCAATTGTTTGCGGGCAGACGAATCTTTCGACTGGCCCTGTCCCAAAATTATGCCCTTAGGTTCTGTCATAGTTTCCATTTTCGTTGAGGCTGGTTACATCACACGCCGGTCACGTGCCGCCGCCGTATCACCGATCCGTTGATCGACAAGACGCGACGGGAACGCCACACAACACCGGGACCGGTCGGCGAGCATCGTTCGCATATACGGGCCCGGATCGCGGGTGAAACGGGGAGCGTCCCCCTGACACAAGACCACGAACGAGTCCGGCGGTATGTCCTCGACATGCTCCAAAAAATCGGCGAGCTGATAGTTGAACGTGTTCCCCGGGATCAGATCGGAGATAGCGCCGTCCCCTGACCGTTTAGGGCACACAAGTTCGTGTTGTGTCAGTCCGTTGACGCTGCGGAACTCGTCGCACCAGCGGCACGGCCGTTCGTTATGGGCTTTCATGTGGAGTTTGTAGTGTTTGAGCGCCGAAAACGTTTGGTCGCATTTGGCGCAGGTCATGTTGAGACCCAAATATCTTGCGAGGCCCATTTATGCGACTGCGTTCCGGCGTTCACGGACGATTTCCAGGCGTTGCTCGGGGGTGTATCCGCCCCACATCCCGGCCGGTTCGTTGTGTTGTAGTGCCCATGTGAGGCAGTCGGTTTGGTGTTCGCATCGGTTGCAGAAGTTGCGTGCACGGTTGTACGAGAATTCGGCTTTGCCTGGGCCGGTCGGGTAGAACAGGTGCCCGTTGCCTGGGTTGCAGAGTCGGTTGATCCAATCAGCGGGGCTACTCAACGACGCCACCGAGGTTTCCGGGGCGGGGATTGTTCCACATCAGGTTCTTTACCATCGGCTGGTTCTTCGGACCCTGCGCACACTGTCCACTCATCGGCGGGCGTGTCACCGCAAATCGGGCACGGAGCCACAAAACAAACTTCGCCCCGCCCATCAACATCAGCCGCAAACTCACAAACCTCATGGGCAGGATCGACAGGCACCCCGAACTCGTTCAAACCCAAACGAGAACGCAAATACACAACCTGATTCGCCCGCTGCACCAACAAACCACGGGCCCTACCCAACGCCGTTTCCAACTCAAAAATACGATCAAACTCTGCCGACTTGTCGCTCATGTTCTCATCCATATCAACCAGCTTCACCCGCGCCGGTGACAACCCGAGACGCACACAACGAACACTTCTCCGGTTCCAACGGCAACACACGACCGTCCACCTCGACAGCGTGCTGCCTCAAAAACATTCGATCCGTGTCCGTGATCATCGTTGTCTCACCCGTGTGCAAATCGGTGACCTCGACCAGCGCTAGCTCGTCGTGCATAGCTCCTCCAACATTTCGATCTGGCCTAACCAAAACTGTTCAGTCGCCCTGGTCGGGGTATGGGCTCTCACACGCAACTCGTCGACCGCTTCCTCACCGCCGGACCATTCGGTGAAGAACTTGACGTGTTCGTAATGGTCCTCGGTCATTTTCATGTGGCACGAGGCGCAGCCGAGCGCAGCGTTATCGGGGTCGCATCTTGTGGCTGCGTGACGGCGAGAAAAGTTGTGCATCACGTTCGCTACCGGGGATTCGGTTTTGTTTACCCGTACGTGGCATCGTTGGCAGGTCCAACGGTCACGAGCGCGCACGTATTCGCGGAACACGTTGTCTGCCCGGGTTTTGGCCCGCTTTGTCGCTGTCCGTTTAGCCATGTCTGCCAGCTTTACGCAGCCAGGTGACAACCCGAAAACGCTACGAAACTTTGAACACCAACAACTTCGAATGATGCCGACGCGCCCGCACCTGCACCTCAATATTGTGCCCACCAGGGCCCGAACCGGCATGATGCACAATCTCATCCCACAGCGATAACCCCAACCGCCCGGCCATCTCCGATACCTGATACGTCATCGGCGTGAACCGGCCACCAGTCACGTAATCCATGCACTTGACGAGCACCAAATCTGACGAAACACGGGCAGCCTCAGTTAACCCATCGGCAATCAGCGTCGAAAGCGAACCCTGTGGCCGTCCACCGGCTACCCCGTAACGCGCCTGGAAATCCCCAGCCGTTGACGTTTTGTCGCCGCCCGCTGGGATATATGGGGGATCGTAAACGACCACATCGAACGCCCCATCGGGATACGGCAAATCAGTGAAGTCGACCCCGTCCAAACCAAGATCGTGGAACACCAAATTGTTGGGGCGCCACCGTTTCCACCACGAGCCGCGCCCGTACGTGACATCCACGATCGTCTTGTTTTCGAGGTACATGGGGGCGATGGTGGCGATGAGGTCGGCGTTTGTTCCTGCGATGAGGGACGGGATGAGGGGGCCTTGCCACCAGCCCTTTTTGTGTTCTGGGAATAGTGCTTCCTGTTTGGTTCGGGTCATGCCGTGCCTCTCTTCCATCTTCGATTCGGTAACTGCTATTGCCTTCTCCATCTCGTCGATTGCGTAAGCCTCAAGAGCATCGGCGAACTCTCGGATGGATTCGAGCGCCGTCGCTCCTATCCCTTGCGGGTCAGGGATCGAGGGCGACCTCGTTACCCACACGCTGGAAGGGTTCTTTGTTGTTTGGATATCTAGGTGTTTGCGGGTCATGCTGGGTCTCCCTGAGCAGCCGGCGTCATGGTCGGAACTCCCGCCAAAGATCAACCTTCAGATAAGTGGTCACGTGTGTGTCGCCTGGCTGTGGTGCCTTGTTGGCTGACATGAATGCCATGTCGGTTAAGGCTTGCTTGTAGCGGTCACGCTCGGCACGCAACGACTCCAACTCGTCAGCGATCTCCATTAGATCCATCGTCGACATGGTTGTCTTGATTTCTTGAGTGAACGTTCTCATAGTTGTGCCTCCACGGCTTCGATAATTTTGGGGGATGGTTTCCACAAGCCCAGTCGGCCTTTAGCGGGTACCGGCGTTTCGAGCACGGTCATGTCCGCAAGCTGCCAATGATGCATGGGCCGGTACTCTGGGCTGTCCTCGTCATCGAATATCGCCCACGGAGAGCAAGCCCCACCGTGATCCATGCAGTAGTTGGATATGGCTGCCGCTTCTTTGTGGCTTCCGGTGATTGTCATGACCGCCACCACAGCGCCAAACGGCTGCCGCACGTAGTGCCCATCAGCGCCTTTGCCCATAACAAAAGGGGCTTCACTGATCGTGTTCCCGTAATCGTCGGTGTACCCGACATGCCTAAACGGATCGGGGGCCGTGGCTGGCCACGTATTGACGGCCCTACTTGTGTCCCATTGTTGCCCGGCGTGCAACATCACCCGAAACGGGACCGTGCCCATCCAGCAATTCGGGCATTCCCCAAGATCCCCATCAGGGTCATCAGAGAACATCGACGAATTCATCAGCCCATTCGGGTTGTCCATGCAAGCGCACCGACGCCCCAAATATTTGGGCGGTACCGGCCACGTACGATTCTCTACTCGTTTTTCGGCATGGCAGCAGGCCCATGCCCAAGGCTGCTTCACGGTCAGCGCCCTCCACCAAGTCATAGTTGTGTCTCCTTGATGTAGCGGACACCATCCACAATGATCACAGAAGGTGCCGTCCCCGGACGTTCGATACCGGTAATCTCGACCCACACGTCATAGTCGAAACCCAAAATGTTCTCGACCGCCTCCCAGTCCTGATCCGAGTTTTTCCACGCCGCTGCATAGGCGGCGTGCATGTCGGCATCGTGGCTGACTGGATCTACCTCCCCGAGCCAAGTGGGGAGCGAATCGAGGAACCGAGTTCGGTCAACAATGGCGTTCCCGTTGAAGACTTCGATCTCTGTGTGCGTGGTCGTCATGAAATAGCCCGTGTTGCGGCTGCCCGTATTGTGGAGGCCCGTGTTGCAGTGGCCCGTGTTGCAGTGGCCCGTGTTGTAGTGGCCCGTATTGCAGCTGCCCGTGTTGTAGTGGCCCGTGTTGCAGCTGCCCGTGTTGTGGTTGTTATCTGCCATTAATTGCTCTCCATGTTTGCTATCCGTCTAATACCGCGCCTGCCGCTACAAAACCATCGCTCATACCAGTGACAACCCATCACGCCGCCCTCTTCCGCTTGTACTCGGCTTGGCGTGCCGCACCCGTGCACTCATGGCACCACCGCTTACGCCGAGCCCACCGCGTCTCACTGCCACACGACTCGCACTCGATCCGCTCAAAAGGATGCAACCCCGGGTGGTTAATGAACCGGTCAATAACACGTTCCAAACCGGTCGGTTCCGTAGCGAACAAAGCAGGCTGATCCCATCGACGTGCTGTACGCCGCCGCCGAGCCCGAGCCCGCTGCTTCGAAGTCTCCGGGGCCATGTCGAACAAGGTCGGTTCGATCATCGGGCCGTCTCCGTAACTGCCCGGTCGAGCCTGCCAACAACCCTACGAAGCGTCTCGGCTTCCTTCTGCTCGGACACCGTGTCACCCCAATCCCTGGTCACGTACTCGTTAGCGAGGACCCCCAACACCAAGACAAGCTCGTCCGGTTCAATGACCACACCCAGGCCAGGGAGCCGGTAATTCGCGGCGCCTGTCATGCTGCGTCCTCTGCTCGGCCAAACAAATCAGCGAACATCGAACGCAAATCGCCGCCCTGCTCAGCCACATACGCCGCAGCCACCTCAAACCAGTCATCCGACTGCACATAATGCACCGACACAGGCCGATCAACAGGCCGAATGTTGCCCTCCGCGTCAGGGGCGACCGGTGTCGCTTCAACCGACCCGACCACACAACCAGCTCCATCCTCGGCGAGCTGGGCGACCTTGCGATTCGCCCACGTCCGGCCCTCGTTCGCCGAACTAATATCGTTCCGGCGATCGGACCAAACCAAACCGTTTTCGGTCCACGAAACTTCGGCGTGGAACCGGTGAACTATCTGCGGTCTCATCGGGTTACCTCCAACGGTTCTTTGGCTTGCTCGATGGCGAGCCTGTCGAATAGAGCCCGGTTTGATGCCGGGCCGAGTAGCTCCACGAAATGGGAGAGTTTCGGGTCGCCGTACGTGTGTGTGGTCAATAGTTGGCGCATTGCTGGGACGATCGCAGCCGGTTCGTATTCGGCGAGTTCTTGTTCCCATAGGGCGACTCGTTCTCGTGTGACGCCGGGGTTCGGGTATTCGGCGGTGAGGATCATCAACGCCTTCCGCACTTCGCTCGATGTGTTCATGCGCCTGCCTCGATCTCGGTCTGACCGGTCAAATCGATCACCATGTCCCCGCCGAGCAGCGCATCCACCTGGTCGGTGTCAACCCCCAACACCTCATGGTTCCGGCGGCGCTGCTGCTCAGCAAACGACAAGCCATCGGCCTTCAACGGGGCGGTCAACGCTTCGTTACGTTCCGCCCGCAACCGCTCCCAATGCTCCCGAAGCTTCTTCGCTGACTTCACGTTCCCGTGAGTGCCCAGCCACGACTGGTGCGCCGTGAACCTGATCAACGCCTCGACATGCTCGACAGGGACCGGCGCCGGATCAGCCCACTCGACCGGGCCACGCCGCAAAAGCAAACCCATGTCCTTACGCCACGGTTTCCACTTGAGAGGCTTGTCTACGACTTCGGCTTCGAGAAGTTGATCGGCGAGAAGCTGACAGAGCCTGTCAACGGTGTCGTCTGCCGCTTGCGGCTGCGACGTTTTCTGAGAGCTAACAGAAGATGTATCTGTACTGGTATTAGTAATGGGTGCACCAGATTCAACCAGTGGTTCAAGTGGTTCAACCACTGGTGCACCAGATTCGGTTGATAAATCAACAGATTGACATTTCTCGCAGTTCGGATTCGGGGTCTCATCGTGCGAGCCTCGACCGTGAGCGGAGAGGAGTCCTTTGCGGCTTTGTTCCGACGGTGTTTTGCCCTTTTCGTACTGCCATTTTTGCCAAGACTCGACCACATACCCGTTGTCAGTGATCGACCACAGGCCAGAGGTAACGAGTTCGGTTACCCACCCGGATGTGTTGCCTTCCATACCGAGGCAGATTCGGGTTAGTTGGTCCTCTCGGATGTGCCCGTTTGTTCGCTCGGCTTTGCAGTATGAGAGCCCGCGGATGAACGTGAGTTCGGCCATTGACGAGATCGATAGTATGGCGGGGTCGAGTTCGTAGGCGCCCTTCATAGCGAACCAGGTGCGGTTACTCATCTTTTCTTCCTTCCTTTTCAGTTTGTTGTTGTTTGCCTGGGTCGCATCCGGTTTGTGCCCACCAGTTCGTGAGCCGCACAGCCGCCGATAGTTCGCTCATGCGCCCCACCCCGCCTGATTCGCTGCCATTTGTTGGTCCTTGAAAGACCCCGCCGCCGTTTGCACAGCCGACAACACAGCACGCCGAGAACGAACCCGCTCATGCACCGCGTCACGCACCCCCACAGACGCCTTATAAGCCCGATACAAGTCGGCGTGCTTGGCTTTAGCCTCACGTTCCAACGCAGACACCGGGCCATCATGAGCCACCTGATATTTGGCCTCCGCTAGCTTCCAATCCGCCTCAGCCGCAGCCGCACGATCGCACGCTTCCGAGAAATCGTCGGTGGCTTGTTCGAGTGCGTGGACGGCGTCTCGTAGTTTGCGTTCGACTTGTGACGCTGTTAGCGGCCGGTAGGTGGTGAGGTCCACTGTTTCGCTCATGCCGCCGCCTCGCGTTTGGTGAACGTGACGACACCCGTGTGACGCCAGCAGCGCAAACCCGAAACAGGTGCGGTGCCCCATCTACCCTCAGCTAGCGCCACGTCGCCCACCGGATGGATCACAGGCCGGGACTTCGGGACATCCAACGACCGATAAAGCACGACTTCGCCCACAACACACGAAAACTGCAGCACCCCGTTCACATGCATCGACACGCAATCGCCCGACGTCACGTCCCTAATATCGATCGGTGTTTCGTTCATGCCGCCACCGGCTTCCATTTGCCCGCGATCCGGTCAGCGGCCGCGTCGCCGTGCTCCGGTAGCAGCACCCACTCAAGATTGTTGAACGGGAACGTTTGGAACGCACCCGACTCGAACCGGACCTTGAACCGGGCCCCGTCACGGGCAACGAACACGAGCGATGCTTGACGTCCGTTAGCGAGTTGCACAGTCCAACCGTTCGTGGCCGCTGCAACAAGCTCATGGCGGCGCATCCGTGCAGGACGACGACACCGGGCAGACTCAACCATCACGCCACCTCGGCATCTGCGAATGGTTCGGTGCCTGCTTCGGCCATGATCCACGCATGCAACTTCGGCAAATGCTTTACCGACGTACGCTCATCCACCCGCTCCGGCAAACCCTCCGCGGCCCTGAACTCGGCGAACGCCACGGTTTGGGTTTCGTCCAATTCGTTGAGGCCATCGAGGACCGCCCGGCGCATCGCCTCGGCCCGTGCGTCGCCGACAGCGTCCAACTCGGCCTGCCCGATCCGGTCAAACATGCCCGCCAACTTCACACCGATCTCGACCGGCAGCTGCACGAGATCGTCGACCGTGACTTGCCAACATTGGTCATCGTCGCCGAACGAACACATCCACTCCTCGATCTGGACACGTTTGTGATCATCAGCGACCCTGGCGAACCGGGCAACCAAATCAGCGGCCGTGTCAGGACAGATCGTGTCGAACGACGGCGGCTGTGTAATCTCTACAAGCTCCCCCGTTTCCGTGTTCACAACCTGAACAGCAGCAGGCCGTGCGTCAGGCTGTTGCGGTGGCGGATCAAGCTCCCCCTCCGTGTACAAACCCAACGTGACATCGGGGAACAACCGGCGACACAAATTCGATACGGCCCTAGCCCAAAGCATCGCCTCGGGGTACGACTTCCATGGGCCGCGGCTACCAAGCCCGGCACGTTTAGCGTCGTCCATCGTGAACGAAACAGTCATCGAGTCGCCGTTATCGGCCCTCGTGCCCGTGACAGTCGCCGACTGCGACGACGTTTCACCGGAGATGCTATGGCCGTTCGCCCTTGCGAGAGCGACCATGCCCTCCGCCGAAACGGTCGGTTTGCCCTCGACCACGTGAACTAGCCGCATCGCTGTAATGGGGGACCAACCAAAGTCGGCGCCCAACATGCCAGCAGCAACAATGTCGTGCGGTTTGCGATGATACGAGCGGGGAATGATCGAGGACTGTGCGAGTGTTTCAGCGACCCGAACGAGCTGATCGAAATTGTTATCTTCGTGTGGTTGGTATACGGCGAGGCTCATGCGACCTCCTCGCCATCAGTTACCGGGTCGAACGTCTCGATCACGAGCTTCTTGCGCCATTCATTGACCGACATGAAAGCGTCCCGATCGATACCCAACTTTTTGAGCCCACCCGATTTAGGTTTGACTGACTTCGTCATCGGCACGACCAGCGGGAACAGCCGTTCCATCGCCGACTCGAACGACTCCATTTCGCCCGTCTCAGGATCGACATCGCGGCCGTCCCGAATTTTGTTCATCACCATCGGGAAGCCGAGCGGCCAATCAACATCAACCGATCCAGGCTCGAACGTCACCGAAGCGCGTTGATCACCGAACACGAGCGGCCCGTCACCAAATTCGACTGCTGACATGGCGTAGCCTTCGAGATAGGCGACCATCTCACGAACGTTGGTGAGGGTGTCGCGGGCGACAGTTGCCATGACGACACAGGCCGGTTCTAAGGCTGGTTCGGTTTCTTGAATGTCGAGGACCATGTCATTGATTTGGAGGAGTTGGGCGACGATGTCGCCGGGGTTTGTTACTTGTGTTTCCATAGTTCTTGTCCTTAGGAGGTGAGGTAGAGGAACATGACGACACCCCAGAAGGCGCCCATGATGAAGATGACAGCGGCGAGTTCGGCCCATTCGGGGAACCGTGGCGGTGTGGGTTCTTTTTCCCAGTCGTACAAATCGGTCATGCCGCGACCTCGCCGTCGAACAACGTCGCCTGCGCAGGAACCATCAAATGGTCGAACACACGGACACTCGTCAACGTGCGAAACTCGAACCTGCCAGCCAACTCAGGCTCACGCTCCGACAACAACCGGGCATACCGAGACACCAACGAATTGTTGATCTGGAACTCGCTATCGCCCCGCTCAATATTGGCTTCCCAACGGGCACGTTCAGCGACCGCTTTCATCCCGATCTTGCCCGTTTGGGCACGTGCAGCCTCCAACGCATACCGGCGCAACACCAGATACACGTACGGGCGTTCTTCAATGTCCTTCTCGAACCGGGCATCCAAACTCATCGGGCTACTCCGATCGGCACGAGACCGACATAGCCGTCCATGGCTTCGACCCACTTGAGGCACGGGCCAGTGCGATGGAATTGCTCGCAATCAGGGTGGTGGTATCGTTGTGGTTGCATCGTTCTTTCCTTGGTTGGTTGGGTTGATGTGTTGCCCGGACCCATTGCCGTGGGTTCGGGCTTTGACGTTTCAGAGTTCACGCTGCACCGCCTGTGATGCCGTCGAAAGGGTCAGAGGCACGGCCAAGGGCACGAGACGCGAACCGGGCACGGGAGAAATACGAACCGATCACCATGCTTTTCGTGTCCTCCGAAGGAGCCGACACGCACGCAGCGTCAGCGAGTTGACGCCAATACGAATCGGGTGCTTGCAACAGCAGCTCGCCGATCTCGGCGGCGTTCTCGTACGGTTTGAGGTTGTCCGATTTTTCGGCCCACACGTCGAGAGCGGTGACCATCATGGCGGCTTTGGTTTCGCGGCCGGATTGCTCGAAAGGGTTCCAGGTCATGCCGCTACCGCCTGTCGGCAATCAGAGACATACAACGTCATCTCGCAGTAGCTGCAAGTGAAAGACACTTCGTCGCCGTCGACTTCGGTGTCGCTCGTGGTGTGATGTTCGCTGTAGCGGCTGCCGTCCTCGTTGAAACCGGTGCACGTAAATTCGACTTCGGTATCCGAGTAGGTGTCGCCCCATGCGTTTGGTTGTGCGCTGGGGTAGTGGTCGACGCCGTGGATCGTGTGAACCGGGAGTACGGCTTTGATCGCTTGGAGAAGTTGGTCGGTTTCGGTTCGGGTGGCGGTGTCGGCGATGAGCGCCGCGGCGATGTTGGTGGGTACCTGTACGTACAGGGGGATCATGCTGCGTCTCCCTCAAGGAGCGCGTCGATCGCTGACATGGGGATCAGGTAGTGGCGGCTGTTGGGGAGGTGCCGGAGGGTTCCGTCGTCGAGCCATTTACGGATCGTGTCGCGTGACACTCCAAGAATCTCGGCGGCTTCCCCGACGGTCCTGGTTCGACGTTCAAACGTTGATGATGTAGTCTCAGATAGGTTCATACATGTCAGCATAGG
>CANNZV010004221.1:0-45234 GCA_947561585.1 Caprella mutica
GTCCCTTATTTACTAAAAATGGCACTTTTTCCCAAGTCATAAAAGACGATTGGAAATTACTTTGGGATAAACAACAAAAAAAGAAATGGCTTTTTGACCTAAAAAATGACCCGACAGAGCAAAATAATTTAATTGACCAAAACGTCCAAAAAACGAATGAATTGAATACTTTACTAACTACTTTTTTAGCCGAACAAGCCAAGCCGCTTTGGGAAGGTGCTTTGTCTTCTCCAATTCCTATTGATAAACATGGGAATGAGCGGATGACGAAGGACGATGAGTTTGCTTATTGGTTGAATTAGAGAAAGATTGTTTGATGGCTAGATTGTTTGATTGTTACTGGGCGTGATGTGAACCGTTCGACTATCGTTTTTGTACCTTAGCTCAACTATTAAACAATCAAGCCATCAGGCAATCAAACAATCTAAACTATGAGTGACAAAAAGTATTTAAAACTGAGCGATATTGATGCTTATATCTGGTCCTTTCATTTATCCAACTATGTTTGGGAAATTATAATCAAATGGGATTGGTTTGAAAAGAAGACAGTAGGTAGTCAATTTGTAACCGCTATAGATAGCATTTCTGCCAATGTAGCCGTCCCGATACTATTGGGATGGACGTTACCACAAAAAGGATAAAATCAAATTCTATCGCTATAGTAAAGGTTCTTTAAAAGAATGTTATGATTGGAATGAAAAATCAAAGAGAAGAAAACTATTAACGGAAGAGGAATATAATCATATTTTGAGTGAATTAAAACGGATAGACCCTGCTATAAACCGTTTGATAAAATTCACCAATGATAAATTAAAATATTGAAGATTGTCAGATGGCTTTATTGTTAGATTGTTCAGTCAACATCTAGCCAACAATCAGACAATCAGACAATCAAACCATCAAACAATCATTTCAATGAACTTAACAAATCAAGTATTAGCCCCCAAAGAAAACTTCGTAGATTTCATTAAAAACTACCCTTCGCAAACGCCTCTGGTGATGGTGAATATTTTAAAATTCAAAGACCAAACGGAGGATGGTAGAACAGGCGAAGAAGCCTATAATACCTACTCCGAACACGTTACGCCGCTTTTAGAAAAGGTAGGTGGAAAAGCTATTTGGGCAGGTAATACCAAAAAAACTATTATCGGAGATTACGATAATCAACCTGACCGATTTTTAGTGGTTTATTATCCATCCAAAGAGGCTTTTATTGAGATGTCCACTTCGGAGGAATATGCCGCTATTGGGCATCATCGGCATTTGTCTTTGGAGTATGGAGGTTTGATTGCTACGGAGACGTTGGAGTGATGGTTAGATTGCCTTATTATTAGACTATCAAGCCATGAGCCTGCTATAAAAACCTAAGTTTAGCGTTTTGACAAAACGATTAATTGTTTTTAAAATATGTTTAGTGTTTTAAATCAGCCATAAACAAACATAAAAAATCATAATAATCAGCGAAATCAGCGTCAAAAGACTTTTTAGAGTTAGCTCAGCCATCTAATAGTCAATTTCACTTTAGGAATGTCCAAAAATATTCTACAACAAATAGTAATCAGAGCCATAATTGTTTCGCCAATTATAGCTGCCTTATCCGTGACACCTTTTGCTATTGTTTATTCCTTACCGATTGGGATGTTTTTGGTTTTATGGCTAATGCTCACCGTTGGGACGCTTTTTTGGTGGGGCATTCAAACCCTACTTTTTTCCTATTTTAAGAGAAAAAAAAAGGCAAATTGGCAATATGGTATTGCTTTGACGATTATTGTCCTTTTGTTTGTCTTACTGACAAAAGATTCGGTTAATAAAGTAGCCACTTCTTTGGATAATTATACCGCTGCTATTGCTTTTTTATTGCGATTTACGATTATGTCGGGGATAAATATTATCATTTATCTTTTATTGGATTTGATATTTACGAGAGAACAGGGCATTCAATTAGTCAAAGAGAATGCAGGATTACAGTATCAAAATTTAGAGTCAAAATACAAATTATTAAAGGAACAAATCAATCCGCATTTTTTATTTAATGCCTTAAATATTTCCAAATCTTTGATTAAAACACAGCCTAAGAATGCCGAAAAATATATCCTCAACTTATCTGAATTTTTAAGAAAAACCTTTAAGAATGAACATAAATCCATTACCCTTCAAGAGGAACTAGACCATTGTTTGCAATTTGTGGAATTGCAAAAGGTAAGATTTAAAAATACCATTCAACTTGATTTACAAATAACGGATAAACATCTTCAAAAACGCCTACCTTTTTTTGCCTTAGTTACCTTGGTGGAAAATGCGATAAAACATACGGCCTTTAATGAAGCAACTCCCTTAAAAATTGCGCTGTGGATAGAGGATGATTATTTGGTACTAAAAAATAATAAACGCGCTAAAAAAGGAGTAATTTCTACTAAAACAGGGTTAAATAATTTGAATCAGAGAAGTCTTTTAGTTGCCAATTGCCCTATTGATATTGAGCAGAACGAGCACTTTTTCAAAGTGAAGATTAAATTAATTTGATTGATGCCCTAAAGTTAATCCAAGCATGAAAGTATTAATTATTGAAGATGAGCAAATAACTGCCGATGATTTAGCATGGTGCATTAAAGAAGTACGACCAGATTTTTCAATTGTAAAACAACTCCCTTCCGTTACTTCTGCTATTACCTTTCTAAAGAAAAATCCTACTATAGATTTAATATTTTCTGACATTCAACTAATCGACGGATTGAGTTTTGAAATTTTTAAAGCAATAGAAGTGACTGTTCCTGTCATTTTTTGCACGGCTTATGATGAATATGCTTTAAATGCTTTTGAGGCAAATGGAATTGCTTATTTATTGAAACCATTTTCTGGGGAGACTATTGAAAAAGCTATTGAAAAATATGAAAAATTAACCCAGTTCAAAAACAATAAATTATCCAAACTACTTCAAGCAATGGAGCAAGCAAATCAACCAAAAACAACAACCTCAATTTTGGTGTATCAAGGTGAAAAAATCATTCCCATACCAATAAAAGATATAGCATTGTTGAATCACCGAGCTGGAAAAGTGGAGTTAATTACTTTTGATAAGCAACATTTTACCGCCATTGAATCTTTAGACTATTTTGATAAATTGAACCTGCCGTATTTATTTCGAGCTAATCGGCAAAGTCTAGTAAATAGAAAGGCAATTAAAAATGCCGAGAAATATTTTAACCGAAAATTGGTCTTGAATCTAAGTATTCCTGTTGAAGAACAAATTATTATCAGTAAAGAGAAAGCAAGGTCGTTTTTGGATTGGTTGGTGGAAACAACTTAAGTGGACAAAATTGTTTGATTGTTTGATTGTCAACGTTTTGCATGCGAATATCAGACAATCTAAAATTACAATTATGAATGACAAGTTTAAAAATTCCGTTTTTGATTGATGCTATTTTTTTGTCCGTTCCAACGCCAAATTTGTCCGTTTCGATTACTGCTTCCCCTAATAATAACCAGATTATTAATTTTTTTGTGGGATTAATTTCTATTAAAAAAACTGTTTATTATGAAATCACCAAATTGGTATTCCATACTTTTTATTTTTAGTCTGTTGGTATTAATTACAGCTTGTAAAGACGATGATGATGTCACGCCAACTCCTGAACCAGAAGTCCCCGTCACACCAATGGAACCTGCTGAACCAACTGTATCTATCCCGAATTTTGTAGCTTATAATTCTGGCATGAACCCTATTTTAGCCGAAGGTATTGAATTTGATTATGCTAAAGAATCCTTTATTATTTCCTCTGCTGCGGGAGCAGGGATAAATTTGGTAGCTTTAGATGGTTCGCTTTCCAATTTAGTTGCACCAACTGTTTTTGCAGGAAATGGCATATTTGGCTTACAAACCGATAGAATCAATGACCGTTTATTGGCTGTATCGGCTAATTTGCAAAATCCAGCAATTGCTAACCTTTTTATCTTCAATTTGACAGATGGAAGTATGTTGCATAATGTCGATTTATCTACCCTTAGTCCGGGCTTAAATTTTGTAAACGATGTAGCAGTTGATTTGGAAGGCAATGCCTATGTGTCTAATTCCGACCAAGGCATTATTTTTAAAGTGGATATGGAAGGTAATGCCTCTGTTTTCTTTAACGATGCTAGTTTCGCACCTGCTGACCCAAGCATGGAAACAGGATTTAATGGCATCGAATATCACAAAGATGGCTATTTAATTATCAGCCATTATGAAACGAATAAAATTTACAAATTGGACATTGCCAATCCTACAGCGATGAATGAAGTAAATCTTCCAGAAGGATTTATTCGAGGAGGTGATGGCATTTATTTACAGGATACGGAATTAATTGTAGTCAATAATGCAGGTGTACCTTTTGTCTCTAAATTTGAATCTACTGATAATTGGGCATCGGGTTCCTTAAGCGGAGATACATACCCAACAGGCGATATTTTTCCAACAGCGGTGATTAGAGTAAATGATGCCTTTATGGTAAATAATTCCTATTTTAATTATCCAGCCTACAATAATTTACCGACCAATTATTTAATTTCAAAAGCGAATTTTGATAGTTCTAAAAGATATACGGGTTCGGCAACCGAAATTCCAAGAGTGAATACACCAGTTGTACCTTTTGGCTATGGAGATAGTTATCCTTCCCCTTTTTATGCAGATTGCACAACACCAATTGCTGAAGGTACTCCTGATTTGCAAGGAGAATGGGTAGAACAAACGGTAACGATTGATGGCACCGAATTTTCAGCAACTGGGGAATATTCTGAAAGAATAGAACAATGTGGTAACCGAATTTTAGTGGCTAGCTCAGGTTTATTACATGAATTTTTTATGACCGATAATACGATGTTTAATGGGGCAAATGACGTGAATGCGATGGGGCAACCTGTTCATGCTACGGGTAGATTCGAAGGCAATAGCTTGATTTTGAAAGGTGTTTTTCCTCCCCAAGCAGGGATTATGTTGCCTGATGTAACTAGAGAATTGATTCAAGATGATAGTGGGGTGGAAGTGATGAAATTCTTTAATCCATTATTGGGGGCGACTAAGTATTTGGTGAAAGCGTAAATATCACGTTTTGCAGGAATTTGTTATTAGAAGACTTGATTGTTTGTGAGAATGGGGCAATCAAGTCTTCTAATATTCTCAATATTACAATGGTCACAATTTTTTCAACAGTTTTTTTACAGTCAATACCTTTCCTTCCTCATTTCTAATAGTCACAAAGTATAAGCCTTTTGTAAGGTTTGAAATATCAAAAGTAGCAACATTTTTACCAATGATATTTTGATGAATTTTTCCATAAACATCTATTATTTCAATTTGATAATTAGCTATACTTGTTTCGATTGTAAATTGATTCTTTGCAGGGTTAGGAAGTGAATCACCACCACCAGAGGTGGGGGCTTGAAATAACCCTCTAAAAGAGGGCTGTTGCCAATTATACAAAGTGCAACTTGTTCTACTCAACAAATTAAGCAGAGGACTGACTTGCATTATTTAATTACTGGCAAAGCCAAACGTCCATGACCACCGTCAGAGACGGTGGTTTTTCAACTTAGAAATAAATCTATGTTTTCTTCGGTTGAAATTTGAGTAGTCGGTGTGGTGCTTTCATTGCATACGGCAGGAATTGCTTCCGTAGAATAAAACTCTGTACAATCATCACAAAATACACTTTTGAAAAAACAACTTGCTCTATTCCATCTGAAAGTATTTCCTTCTGGTCCAACATAAATTCCATGCCCTCCATTTTCTTGGACTGTTAGATCACTGCATACTCCATTTTCTACTAAAAGATTATGAATTGCTCTTGACCCATAAGCACCCGTTTCGGTGGTGTCAATTGGAACAATTAGGTCTTGTGCACCGTGGAAAGATACCATAGGAATCATCTCCGAAGGATTAATAGCTAATCCTCTTGCTGACCCCCAATTATTAAAAATACCTTTTATGGAAAAAGTATGTGTCAAAGTGTTTCCAGACTCCTGCAATCCACCCAACAGCTCTCTTATATTCGGAACAACACTTTCATATTCTGATTGACTAAGATATGCCACATTCAAAGAATTTATTGCCCCTGCACTTCTACCGCCCATAAATAACCAATCCGTATCAATGTTTAGCATATCTGCATTGTCTATTAAATATCGCCAAGCAGCATTCGCATCTTGCTGTGCTCGATAAACGGCAAGAACATTGTCATTGAGAACGGATTCATCAAAACCTAATCTATAGGCTAAGGTGACTGCTACATATCCTTTTTGAGCAAAGGCTTTGCAAGCTCTTCTTAAACCTGCTTTATTGCCGTTTTGGAAACCTCCACCATGAACCATCATAATGGTAGGACGTTTTGACAAAGGGTCATTTACGATTTTAGGATAATAAATATCTATCGCTAAATTAATCGTTTGGCCCTGATAATCTACTGCACTTCCATAAACTACTTGCCATACAGAATCAATTTCGGATTCCATAAAATAGTTTTCATTGGTAAATCTATTATCAGCTGTACAAAGATTTTGCACACCAGTATTGGTATCTGGATTTGTTGAAATATCCTTATTAAAATAGGTTTGGATATAATTCTTTTGAGCCTGATTCGTACTGTGCATAGCGTCTCCATTCAGGTGAATAACTTGCCCATTTAAATAGGAGTATTCGTTCACATTGCCCTCGATATGAGAAAAATCTGTCACCTGTTGTCCCGTATATCCTTGACTCTTTGCAATAATAAAGGCTGCTTCTTGTGCATCCAAAAAAGTTATACCCACAGGAGAAGAACCACCCGTATAAGGAATTAGTCCATCATTCGTATTTGATATGCCTAAATACCTTCGACCAGTAATAGGCGTGATTGGGGTATCATATCCTTCAAAAGGCGGGTTGCCTGTGCCGGCATCTCCTGTCTCTCCGCTTGGGTAGAAAAATCCATCATTATGATAATTCGCTTCCGATAAATGCGAAACAATCGCACATATAATATCTACGCCAGTATTTTTATTTTCAATAAAAATCCGATTCGCTAAAGCTCCACCATTAGAAGTGCCTAAAATTCTTATTTTATCAGGATTGATATTGGAAAAAGTTTGAAGGGTGTCAATCAAATCGCTAACCATTTCTACATCGGGTGCATCACTCATTTCATCTGCTATATTCCAACTTCGCTCATAACCAGAAGGAGCAATAATTATATGATTGGATAGCACATTTCTCCAAGCATTGACATTGCCCATTCCACCATTGCCATGCAAAGAAATGCATACTGGAAATCCATCAGCTGGCACTACTCCTGCTGGCACATAAATATCCATTGGATAGGTATAGCCATTGGGTTCTTGTGACCATGATTTTCTAATGTCAATATTACTAGAGTTTGTTAAAACCTGACTAAAAACATAGACAGGAGACATTAGTAATAAAAATAAGTATTGCCATTTAACAGGAAGTATTAAACAGGGTTTAGTAAACTTTTTTTGCATGAATATTTTGTTTGTGAAGGCACAAAAATAATATAAAAAGCTCGATAAATTAAGCGCTTTATCTAGCAAAAAGTGAATTTACGATTAGATGATTTTAAAGAATTTCCGCAGACTTTTACAATCAAATAATAATCCAACTATCAAGTAATTTTGTTCACTTATTTACTCGAATTTTGGCACAAAATAATTAAGATAGAAAATCATTCCTACATAAGTTAAGATTAAAGTTGGTACATTCGAATTGAAACCCATATCGAACTCAGGAATGCCTAATAATTCTCTAAATGAAGTCGTCGCAATGCTTAGCATAAAGAGAATACCAAAAACAAATAATCCTATAATGGAGGCTTTGTTTTTCGAAGTTCGTTGAATGCCATTTTTAGCCTCTTGACCGAAATAATACCAAAGAACCCCAACTGTAAAAACAGCCTCAATTCCTATAGCAAGAAATGGATTGGTGGCATAATTACCTAATCCTATAGTTTGTGATTCTGCCCCAAAAATATGATGCGGATGACCAGAAACTAAATCTAAAACAAAATGCCCTATAACCAATGCACTACCTAACAAACCAACTGTAGTACTTTTAAATAGAAATTTTCCTATTAAAAAAATAATCAACACCCAGATTATTTGTGGAAGTAAATCATGGCTATACAACATATCGACGGCTAAATTATTCAAGGTAGTATCGAATACATCACTAGGTCCAGTCGGTTCTAAACCTAAATAATGAAAAGTAAACCATAACAAATCCTGCAATTGGGAGACAATCAAGAAGTATAATAAAGTTCCTTTTGGAAATTTTTGATGCGCTATTAAAGCGGTAGAGTAGTGTCCTACTAGCATAATTTTTGGAGGTTTAAATTAATTTTATAATTTTACTTTAAAAATTAAAGCAAAAATATAAATTACTTTAAAATTTAAAGTAAAATTCCATAAAAATTATGATAAAAAAATTTCGGTCTTCCTGCCTCATCGCCTCTGCATTAGATTTAATAGGAGATAAATGGTCCTTGCTCCTTATTAGAGATATGCTATTACATAAAAAGAAAACCTATAAAGAATTAGTTGCCTCCGAAGAAGGGATAGCTACTAATTTGTTGTCAACTAGATTAAAATTATTGGAATCTCTGGAGGTAATTACCAAAAGAAAACTGCTTACTAACAAAAAAGAAAATATTTATTTGCTAACAGATAAAGGGATGGATTTAGCGCCAATAATTCTAGAAATTGTTGTTTGGAGTGATAAATATGTACGAGCCTATAATGCAGAAATGAATGCTTATGAAAATGATGCTTTAGATAAATCGCAATATATTGATAGGGTTCAACAGGAGTATAAAGCCTTCGTTCATCAAATTAAAGGGTAAGTAACGGCAAAACAATAACTCCGCCATTTGGACGGCTTCTTTTGCCCTCATTTTCCACTAAAAATTATTTCCATAGCCCTGCTATGCAAAAAATTTGTAGTGAAAACTGAGCACAAAATAATCTCGACCAATTTGACGGACTTATTATTTCATCGTTACTAAGGTTATTGAAAAGTTGAAAAGAAGCCTTTATTGAAATGTCTACTTTTTTCAGAATACATCAAGACTGCTAAGGCATGATTTACTTGATTATTATCCAATAATTGGCGTCCATAACTATAAAGTGCTTTGTGTAATTTTTTAGGATTTCCTTTCCATTTAGATAAAAGTATTTTGACTGTTTTTTCTTGAGCCACTTGACTGACGACTTCCGCTGTTGGAAGTGCTTCTACATTGCCCAGTTTCCCTAAATGGTTGCCAGTCAATAAAGGACTAAGTTTAATGGAGGTAGGCAATTTATCTATACCGATACCTCTCGTCGTTAAAGGTCTTACTATCTCAAATACCGACTGTTCATTAATCCTTGCATAATAATTACCACCCATACGACCCACCATATCTAGTTTTACTTGGTCAATTTTCCCATCTTTAGTCAGGTATTCGCTTTTAATATGTATCAATTTAACTTTTGCTAGAATGAGATTGCCTGCTCCAAGTGTTTCTCCTAATTCGATGGTTTGTTCTATCGTACATTCAAAGGAAACAGGTGATTCCGCAACTCGTGGAGGACGAATTAAATCACTTTTTACTTCTGTTAAGCCTGCTTTTTCAAATTCATTAATTTCCTTGTCATAAGCAACACTAGACAAAGACATCTGTTCCACAATCGGATAGTTAACAAGATTGATGACCGCTTCTGGAACTTCTTTTATGTTCCTGTAGGTATCCTTTTGCTCATCATTAAAGCTAACTAATGGAGAAAAAATAATAATCGGCGGGTCCGCACTAACGACATTAAAAAAACTAAATGGACTTAAGTTTACGTTTCCGTTTTTATCAACAGTACTTACAAAACCAATAGGTCTTGGAATCACCGTTGAAGTTAGCAGACCATATAATTGAAGTTTTGAAATAGAATCAAGCGGAATAGTGGTGGTATCTTGCATTTTTTGCATGCATTATGTGTTTACTTTTTATCCATAACAGCGGCTAAAATTTTAATGTCAGGTGCAGCAGTCACAAAAGCGCCTAACTGAGCCCCTGCTGCTTTATAATAGTCCGTCTGTCTATGTAAATCTAAAGCTGCTTGGTCCTTATATCTTTCTAAGAAAACATAAGTTGTATCATCTTGCTTATACAAATCATAATAAACAACGCCTTCTTCATTGGCATTGACATTTTGAACTAATTGATTGGCTGTCGCTTCAAATTCAGTTCCCTTTCCTTCTTTAATTTTTAAAGTTGCGATTACTCCTATCATTTTATTTTTATTTTTTTATAGGTAAAGAATCAAGCAATTTTGTCTTCTTACCTCATTTCATATTAATTACAATTTTCCCTTTCGCACGACCAGATTTTTGGTGAAGTAGAGCTTCAACTACATCGGTAAATGGATATGTTTTATCAATTACAGGTTTTATTGAATTAGCCTCCACCAATTTTTTTAGGTCAGTCAATTGTTTACCATTAGCTGTCATTGCCAAATATTTATAATGGGCGGATTTTTGTTTTGTTAGCTTAGTAATTTTCCTTCTTTTTAAAGACAGAATAAAGCGAATCAATTTATTAAGCCCTAATTCTTTTGCAGTTTCGTCATCAATATCTCCAGCTAAGCTAATCACTTTTCCACCATTTTTAATCACTTTAAAAGCATCAGCGGTATATTCCCCTCCCAAAGTATCATAAACAACATCAATATTTTTCACAATATCGAGATATTTTTCGGTTTTATAATCAATCACTCTATCCGCACCCAATTTTTTCACCCATCCAACATTTTTTGTACTAGTAGTCGTATAAACATAAGCACCTTTACTTTTGGCATACTGGATAGCAAAAGTGCCAATTCCTCCTGAACCAGCATGAATTAATACTTTATCACCAGATTTTAAGTGGACCTTATTAAAACTTTGTATGGTGGTCAACCCTACTAAAGGCAAGCTGGCTGCTTCACTAAAACTTAAATTGGAAGGTTTTAAACTAACTACTTCACTATCTACGGAAATATATTCTGCAAGCGTACCTGGTGCATCAGTTGGAACTCTGGAATATACTTCATCTCCCACTTTTAAATGGGTTACTTTTGCCCCCTTTTCCACCACAATACCAGCTACATCAAAACCTATAGGATTTGGAAAAGATAGTTTTATTACCTGTTTTAAATGACCTTCTATAATTTTATAGTCAATTGGATTTAGAGCTGCAGAATGTATTGCTATCAGCACCTGATTATCCTTGATGGAAGGTTTTTTAACTTCTGCAAAAGCTACATTGCTTTTTATATCTCCGTATCCCGTTAATTGTAATACTTTCATATTTTATATTATTTATTTGTTACTTAATGCCCAATTAATACCAAAAAGCACAATATCATTATAATTAGACAAGGTTTCTAAATGTACATTTTCAAAACGATAATCATAAACCACAAAGAAGGACAACCCTTTAATAATTTTAAAACTAGTTCGAGCATTCAATCGAAAAATATAATCGGCACTTTCTTTCAAGGATTGAAAATAAAATAACTGATAAGAGAAATTTATTTTCTTTTTAGCAATAGTATATCCATTATCTATTCTAAATAAAAACAATCCATTTTTTCGAGTAGAAATGTCTCGTTCACTATTTGCAAATTCGAAACCATTGTAAGTAGATTTTCCTTTGGCAATAGCTGTTAATAGCGATAATCTCATTGCCCCCTTATCCAATACAGAACCTAATCCTATCCCGTAGTTATGCCGACTTTTGACTCTGTAAATTAAATTATTATCAAAATGAGAAAACACCCCTGGGTATAGTTTCCTATTGCCCTTTGGATAATATTTGAGGGTGACTAAGTCATACCAATTATCTTCAATTAGCCGAGTATTTGTTTTGTTAAACCTATAGGTCGTATTGTTTTCCAGATGCCAATTGTTATACAATACATCTAGATTAAATCCTCCTCCAAGGACTGCTTGACTGAATGTTCCCGAAATTCTTCTTCCTGAAAAATTCAAATCCATTTTATAGCTCAAAGTATCAGTTTGACTATGGGCGTAAGATGGAATACTCACCAGAAATAGTCCTATGAAAAACAAGGTAAGTAGATAGTGGAGCTTAAACATATAATTTATTTCGGAAGTGGTGGGCGGGTCAGGAGGGAAATCCCTTAAGGAATTTCCCTATCCAAACTATTTATTATTGATTCACTTCTTTCAGAAGTGCAGTAGCTGCTAACTTACCGAATTCATTAGCAGCCAAAGGACTAGCGCCTGAAACCAATTTTCTATCGACATGACAAGTATTATCTGCTTCAGTATTAATTATAGTAACGCCTAAGTCGTTTAATTTCTCTCCAAATTTCCAAGGCATGTGCCCAGGCATATAGCCAAACATTGGGGTTTGCTCATCGACAGCATCTGGAAAGGCAGCCATTTTATACCCTTTATAAATAAATGAATTTTTATCGCCATCTAAATTTGCAGCGAGCAATGCTGCTGGACCATGACAAATAGCCAACATGTGCATATCTCTTTTATGCGACCAATGAATTAGTTTATTCAAATCCTGATTATCAGGTAAACCCAGCATTGCGCCATGTCCACCTGGGAGATAAACCGCTATATAATCGGTAGCTGTACTGTCATTCACCGAGTTTCGAACAAAGTCTGATAGACTACCAGGGTTTTCAAATTGATTTTTGAATTCCGCATATACCCCCATGACGTGTTTATCTTCTTCTGGCATTGCCCACATTTCTATTTTAACGGGTTTTCCCGTTGGTGTTACAATATCTATATCGAAACCCGCATTTCTTAAGTGTACCATGGGTAGCATCATTTCGACAGGATGATTTCCTGTTGAAAACTTTTTACCATTTGCCATGGTCATATTTCTTTCTTCTGTACACACCATTAACACTTTTTTATTTCCTGTATGCGGATTTTCAAAAGTAGTATTGTCATAATCAGTTGTAGAAGAAGTGGCTAATTTTAATGCCAATGGGGAAGGAATAAAAGCACCATCATCAGTAGCTGTGGGTCTGGAAGTTATATAGAAAGCGATACAGGCAAGAAGAAAAAAACCTGCTAAACCAATTAATATCTTTTTCATTGTTAATAAACCTTTGTTTTGAAGTTGTTTAAGAATGAATTGATGCATCAGTTGCAAGTCATTGATTCCTAGATACTTCTTGGCAGCCCATCCGCAAGCGGTTCTCTCCGTCAAATGTCCACTGGACATTTGGTTTCAAAGAAACTGCACTGCGTTCATTCCCGTAGCTAAGGCTACGAAAATAAAAAAGAGCCTGCCCGACTGCCGTCAGGCGGGCGGGCTTCGTCCTAGAAACCAAGCACTTACAACTGATTGCAGAATACATTCTTAAACAACTTCATTAAAAAAGTGCAAAAATAGAGGTTATTAACAAGGAAAAAATTGATGTATGGTAAGAAATTAGTTTTTGTTTTTTTCAACTCTAATTCGGCTCAAACTTTCTTGGGTAACACCTAAATAAGATGCGATATGATAATTTCGAGTAAACTGCTCTATATCGGGGTATTGCTCCAAAAACAAATCATACCGCTCCGCAGCAGTCAATTGTAATTGATTCAAAATCCGTTGGTGCAAACTCACTACATGTCGTTGTAAAAGATTTCTTTGAAAGGGTTCATATTCTGGGAATTGTGTAAATATGTTATTCAACTTTTTAGCATTAAATTCGATGACCGTAGATTCTTTGAGGCACTCTATTGTGAGGGTAGCAAGTTCATTCGTATGAATTGCAATATAGTCGCTTATCCACCAATCCTTGATGCCAAATTGTAAGGTATGTTCTTTACCATTTTTATCTAAACAGAAAGACCTTAAACAACCGTTTATCACAAAGAAAATTTTGTTTACAGCTCGTCCTTGACGGATTAAAACATCACCTTTAGAAAAGGTTTTTTTCTTTGAAATAGTATAAAGATATGCTTCTGCTTCTGGACTTAAATAGTGGCTGTTTTTAATTTTTTCGATTAAATCTTCCAATGCTTAATTCTTTTAGTTAACCAATACTCACAGCAAACATACGGACTCTAACCAGTAATCATGCTGTGGTGTCAAGGTTATTTTCTTACCATACATCAATTTTTACACATTAAGGGAATACTATCTTTGCATTTTTTTAAATCCTATTAGGATTTATAACAATCATCAAAACTAAGAAATGAGTCAATCAAAATGGAATGGGAGAATGTTTACGTCAGCAAGTATTGCTGCGTTTTTTACGATTGTAAGCATTACTGGATTATTAATGTATGCCATAAAATATAACGCTATCGTTTCTTCTTTACATGTGATGGGCGGTTTTCTATTTTTAGGATTTGCCTTTTTTCATATCAAAAATAATTTTGGCTCACTCAAAGGTTATTTATCTAATAAGTCAGCTAAAGGGAAATATAAAAAAGAAAGACGTTGGGTCTTTTTATCTGTCTTATTAATTCCGTTTTTCACGCTTATTGGATTACCTCCGTTCTCGACCTTCATAGAATTTGGTGAAGATTTACGTAAATCAAATGAGGCAGAGAAATCAATTTATTATCAACTAGACCTCGGTGGAGCATCCAATAATTTCACTTTGGATGTAGTGACAGGAGATGCCTATATACATTGGGAACAAGTATTTTTAAATATTGGTTATACAGTTGTGCCGCAAATGGCAGTATGGTTGGAAGATGAACAAGGAAATTTTGTGCAAACATTATATGTTTCTGGAAAGTCCTCAAAAGGAGAATGGATTGATGTAGATAACCCTTTTTTTTCAGAGAAGGTTATCCGACGACCTGAAGCACTTCCTATTTGGTCACATAAAAGAGGAAAAAAAGAAGCCGATGGGTTGTATATGCCCACACCAGAAAATCCTTTAGTAGATGGTATTTCAGGTGCGACTCCTTTAGGTAGTTTTTCATTGGCAACTAATGTCAATGCGCCAAATCAAACGTATGTGGTCAATTACGAAATTAATCGCAGCTATGATTGGAATGAGCATTGGTCTTTTGATAAGTTTCCTGACGATTTTGTATATAATGATGGTTCCAATGGGCAACCTTCTTTGCTTTATCAAGGAAAAGTAAATTTTTCTATTCCTAATCAAGCCGTATTGTTAGATTTAAAAGGGCATGGACATTATTCTGGTAAAGATGGACAATTATATACCGACCTTTCTGGGCATACAACTGCCTTAGAAATGGTGAAAAGGGTGATTGCAGTAGTATATTAATTAGAGGAAACGATGAATAATAATAGGGCTATTATTACTAATAAGGTTATTTTTCATTTTTGAATTTTTTCTTATTCCTTAAGTGGACAAAAATAATTGTCAGATTGTTGGATATATGCAACAATCAAGCAATGAGCCTACTCTAAAAAACCTAAGTTTTGCTTTTTGATAACACGATTAATTGTTTTTAAAATTTGTTTTAAATTTCCTCTCATGTAAATGCAAATTTAGTTTTTGCCGAAAGAGGCGGAACGACAAGTTCGTTTGACCAGAACGATTTGCGCCCGGAGCGGTATTGATGGGAACAACGACCATGCACGGTTCGGACAAAACCAGTTGGCTGACACTCCAGACGCATCCCTCAGCAGGAGCAACGCAATTTGTCTTAAATACTGCCCCTACAGGATGGGAGGTCGGTGATAAATTGGTGGTGGCTGGAACCGACCCCATTACGAATGCTTCTATATCCAGTACTTCTGAATTTGAAAGGGATGAAGTCGTCACCATCACAGCCATTTCAGGAAATACGGTGACATTTACACAGCGTTGGTCAGAAGTCATCAAGCTCCTCCCCAAGCATCTGACTTGGATGTACACGTTGCAAATTTGAGTCGAAATATTGTAATTTCCTCCGAAAACACGAGTGTTGCTTCTATTAGTGGAGCATTCAGAAAGCCACGCGGACATTTAATGTTTATGCATACGCTTGATGTGAATTTAAAATATGTGGAAGCGAATAATTTAGGTAGAACAGACAAGTTAATTACGTTGGATGATTGGGATTTTGCCGACTTGGCTCGTGACCCTAATACAGGACAGCCTGTACCGGATGGTGGTAGAAATCCAAGAGGTCGGTATTCCATTCATTTTCACAGAGGAGGCTTAGATATGAGCGTTACACCTGCTCGTCCAATTACACCGCTGCCGACACCTGCTCTTGTTGAAGGCTGCGTCGTCAATAATGATCCGGGTTGGGGATTTGTGAATCATTCTTCACGAGTAGATTTTGTTAAAAATGTAAGTTATGATGTAGTAGGTGGTGCATTTAACACAGAAGCGGGTAATGAGACAGGTTCATTTATAGAAAATATTGCTATTCGAACGGTCAATCCCGAAAACCCGGTAATGACAACACCACGACCCAGAAATTCTTATATAGATTTAGATGGTGAAGGGACCGAAGCATTAGCGGATGTCCGAGAAGGTCGTCAAGATTTTGCTTGGCAGGGTGATGGATTTTGGTTGCACGGAACTGGGGTGACGGTGCAAGGGAATGTTGTTTCAGGATGTACGGGGCATGCCTATGTTTATTGGACGGATGGCTTGATTGAGAAAGGCTTGGGCATGGCAAGAGGAGATATTGATGCACACGTGCCGGCATCTGAATTTCCGACATTAAACGCAGCATTACACAATTGGCAGTCCACCTATCCAAATTTTTGGTTAGATATCTGGTATTTACAGCCCCGACCATTTACCAATAATATCGCTTACGGATTTCCAAGGGGGGTTACGACCTACTACGTGCATACGGAATTTCACCAAGCATTAGACCCCAATGTAGGAGGATTTGAAGAAAGGTTTAACAATTTGCCAGCAATTTATAAAGACCAATTAAACCTCGTTTTTGATAACACCATCTTGTGGAATATAGGACGCAGAGGATTTTTGCCCGAAATTTCTACGAATATAACTATTCAAAATTCACGTGTTATCGGGTATAACGGACGGACGGGCTTTGAGAATTATGGCACAAATCCTGCTCCGACTTACATCAATGATGAACCCGAGATGATAGGGATAGACTTGGACCATTTTCACAATACGCATAATTGGACATTGAACAATAATGTTGTAGAAGGATTTTCAGGCAATTCGGTTGGAATAGCACTTCCAATAAATGCACAGGTAACCGTAAATGGAGGTACATTTGATAACGCAGGGACGGATATTTTAATCGGGGCTTCTAATCGCCACTTCGAAGGAGGATTTGGTACAGGACTGCGTTCTACAGCCCCAACAAAGTCTGAAGTATTTATCCAAGGAGCTGTTAATTTTCAAAATCCAAACAATAACATCGTAATGGATGCAGAAATTATTTATGATGAAATAGCAGGAGAAGGATTTGCATTGCTTTCTGGAACCAACCCTGACCAAGAATTTTTCTTTGCTCCGCAAGAGGTGACCTTGAATTTTGGCTCATTCAATAACTCAAGGGCTTATTTTGATGAGCAAGATGCCTCCTATATTCCTTTGGTTACAGGCGGAAATAATTGTGCCTTTAGTGCACCAAGCGAATGTATAGAAATCGATTATTTAGATTTAACAAATAGTCAATTGTTTCAAGAATTTGAGACTTCTTATGTAGGAAGTATTACGCCGTCGAATGTTGTTACACATCCTATGATTATTGGAGGAAAAGTAAACAATGTATCTAATAATAACTGCCCAGCCGATTTTTTATTTGACAATAATAGAGGACTTTCAGGAACTGCTACTGGTACACAGCTTTTAGAAACGGATGGTGATATTGAGTCGACACAAACTATAGCGGCAAGTGCAAACATTACCTATGATTCTAAAACCAACATCACTTTGCGACCTGGATTTCATGCGGTAGCAGGAAGCACTTTTAGTGCGGTTATTGATGGTTGTTCCAACAATACTTTAACCGAGCATCATTCGACTGAACAATCATTGGATAGAACAACTAATGAAACAATTATTACGCCCCCTTTATCTTTAGAAAACCAGCTGGAGAAACAAACATTTATGAAGGTATTCCCCAATCCAACTACTGGTAATTTTACCATTGATGGAAATTTTCAAGCTGCAACTGTTCAATTATTTACGGCTAATGGTCAATTATTAAAAACAAGGATGCAGCAAAATCCACCCTTTCAAATAGATCTTAGTAGTTTGCCGTCTGGGCTTTATTTTATTAGAGCTTTTAGTGATGAGGATAAGGTATTGATGAAAAGAATTGTTAAGAATAATTGATTATTCGCGTTTCGCTGAAATGAAAAATAAAAAATAAAATTTGTAAACTCGCTGGATGAAAATATATACAGAGCGAGCGGACGATTTTCCAGTAATAATAGCAGAGTTTGCAAAAGTAAGACAACCCGATTTCTCAACTTTGCAAAAAAACGATTTCAAGTTAATAAATGACAGATTGTCAATTTTTGTCAAGTCAATAATCTGGCGGTGTATCAGATGTTATACATATACTTTGAGTTTGGTCACATAAAGTTATGTATTTGTCTTCGTTGTCATTCTAAGCATTACATTTGATACACCGCCTAATTTTTGATTATTTTCTTATTTCTTTCCAGTTAATAATTTATCAATGGAATGATAGCCAGATAATACTGCCCCCGGCACCCCCATTTGTTGATAGGTATCGTTAATTTCTCCAGCAAAATAAACCTTCTTATCAAGCGACTGATTGAGCGTTTTGAGTTCGGATTTCTTTTGTTGAAAGGCTTGTGTCCAAGTGCCCATCGTAAATTGATGTTGACCCCAGTTTTCTAAAATATATTCACCAGTATAGCTTTCAGAAGCTTTGCCGTCGAATATTTTATCAAGCTCTGCTATAAGTGACTTCACTATTTCTTCTTCAGATTCTATTTTGTAATATTCTTCAACACTAGCTCCAGTTACTAAACATCCAAGAATATGACTTTCTGCTTCCTTTTTAAAAGCAATATCATAAAAAACTTTTTCACCAGTTTTGACCTCCCAGTTAATCACATCTGGATAAAATTTCTCGGTGAATTTCATAACTAATTTAAAGCCTGGTAGAAAAGTAATAGCATTTATCGCCTCCTTTTTTTCCTTGCTTAAATCTGGTGTAAATGTGATATGATTTGCTTTCAAAACACCAATAGAAACCGTTACTAGTACTTTATCTGCGGTATGAATTGTACCATCTTTTGTTTTTACCTGTACTTTATCACCCGAATAATTAATGGCTGTAACAGGTGAATTAAATTCAATTTTATACTTTACCGTTGCAGCGATATGTTCGTTAACAAAGTCATACCAAGTGGAGTTTTTGAATTTGGATTCGGGCATAAACTTATACATGAAATCATTTTGAGCTTGGGAAACTTTTTCATATTGCTGCCCATCCCAACTATACGTTTCTTCCAAGTGATAAGGTATCAGTTCTTCCTCTATTTGGTCACCAGCTTTGCCATTTAATTTATTGAGGACAATGGGCGCACTATGTATCCACTCCGCCCCTATGTCAATAGGGAAATCAGCAAGTGTCGTGTCTTTTTTAAGTCTTCCACCGTATCGGTCAGTTGCTTCCAAAATTTTATAGTCAATATTATTTTGTTCCAAGATTTTTGCTGCCGCTAAACCAGCCGCTCCTGCCCCTACAATGATTACTTTTCCTTGGTAGTTATAGCTTTTGTTTAATGCGGTTGTTTTTGGGATTTTGTTGTGGGCGCGTGCTGCCCATTTTAAGCAACTTGAAACGGTTAAACCAAATAAGCATAAAAGTATAAGTCCTAAAATAAAATTAATCTTCATGATTGTTTTTTTAAAAATGAATCATTTTTCAATAGCAGTAACAAAATAGTTGGTGTCCCCTTGCCACGGCATGGCTTGGTTAATTTCTTCATATCGAAGAATGACTTTTTGACCTTGTAGTTTTTCTAATTGTTGGACAATATTTTTATCACGAATAGAAAAGTTCCAAGTATCACTCAACCCTTTACTTGGATTATCTACATTAATACCTCCTAATGTCAATTGCCCTTCATAGGTTTTGAAAAAGGACCCTTTTTTAGAAATTTTGACGAGGTTGCCCGCCCTTGTTCCTTCGCTATAAGTATAGTTGGCATATATCAGATAAGCAATTCCTGCCGCCAAAATTAAAAAGGCTATGCCAATTATTAGTTTGTTGAAAAATGTGGTTGTTTGTTTTACTCCTTCATCAATATATTCATCGATGTCCTTGTCCATTTTTTCTATCGACTCCATAAAGTTTTCTTCTTTTTCAGGAGATGGCTTCTTAGCCGCGTTGTCATTTTTTGAATTTTCCATAATTTATTGTTTATCTAATCCAATATTTTATTTACTGCATCATATCCAGATAATATAGCGGCTTGCACAGAACCACGCACATTACTTGTTATGTTGTCATCGGCATCAAAAATATCTCCGAAAGTTGCTCCAGCGAAATAGACTTTATCTTCAGGAGAAATCTTCAAATCTTCTGGGCAAACTTCCTCAGGTGCTGTCCAACTCCCCAATGTATTTACTTCTTGTCCCCAATTTTTTATAATAAATTCCCCTGTGTAAGATTGTGATGCTACTCCATTATAAATACCATCCAATTCTGCTAATACAGCGTCAACTATGGCTTGGGAATTGGCTAACTGGTAATATTCTTCTGTAGAAGCCCCTGTTGATAATAAGCCCAAAACATGGTCGTTTGCTTCTTTAAGATACGCTGCATCATAATAAGTTTTTTCGCCAGTAGCTGTTTCGCAACTAATGACATCTGGGTAGAATTTTTCGGAGAACTTCATAAACAATTTGAGTCCAGGGAAAAATTCTATCGAATTTATGGCAGCTATTTGGGCAGCTGGAAGTGCTGGAATAAAGTTGATAAAATTAGATTTTAATACGCCAACTGACACGGTAGAAATTACTTTGTCGGCTGTATACTCCGTTCCATCTTCTGTAGTAACTACAACTTGCTCACCAGAATAATCTATGGTACTCACTTTGGCATTATATACGATATTCTGTTCTACAGGTTGAGCAAAATTTTCGCTGATATAATCATACCAAGTGGTATTTTTGAATTTATACTCTTTAAAATAATCTGCATAAAAAATTTCCATTAAAAATGGAGGAATCTGCTCATAATTAGTCCCATTAAATTCGTAAACATCTGTTGGTTGATATAAAAAGGTTTCAACATCTGGTTCAGGTTCAGATGAACCTATTAATTCGTTTAATATGAATTTGTCGGTATGAATCCACTCCGCACCAAGGTCAATAGGGAAGTCTGCAAAGTCTTCATCTTTTTGAATCCGACCTCCATAATGGTCGGTTGCTTCTAAAATTTGATACGCAATTTCTGCTTCTTCTAATTTTTTTGCAGCCGCTAATCCAGCTGCGCCTGCACCAACGATAATTACCTTTCCATCAAATTTAGTTGATGGTTGGGTGACGGTTATTGTTTGTGAAGTAGTGCTTTCGTTGTTGTCATTGGCAGCTACCATTTTTACAATATATTCTCCAGCTACAGCGTAAGTATGCTTAGGAGAATCATCGGTAATAATTGGACCATTGTCTCCAAAATCCCAAGTGTAATTGGTGGCATTTTCAGAACAGTTTGTAAAGCTTATTTCATCGCCTACATTCGCTTCAGTTACAGAAGTTGTAAAGCAGGCTGCAACTGCTGGTGCTGCTCCTTCTTCTTTACATGAAACGGTGAATAATAATAGTGCTATTATTCCGAATAAGATTCTGTTTAAATTTTTCATGATTTATTTTTTATCTTTTAAAAATTATAGCCAACAGAAATCGCATATCTAAAGCCAGGAAGAACAAATTTTTCCTTTTCCGCTTCATTGGTTACGGTTGCATCCGCATCAAAAAAATCACCGCCAATGACATTATTAAGTTCTTTAGATAATGCTGATAAAATTTCATTGTCTAATATCTCGTTAGTTTCTGATATCAGCGTATGGAAGACTATACGTGGTCCGAAAAAAGAAAAATCAAGTAACCAGTTATTTTTAAACTTTATTTGATACCCCAATTCCATTCCAACAGCGAAAGAATTTAAAGCGACATCCCATTTGAAATCTTCGGTAGTAGTTGCCAAATCTTCGTAGGCGACATCTGTTTTATAATCCAAAATTTGATAGCGTAGCAAACCACCTAAATAAAATCCATGTGGTGTGCTTCGGTCACTCAGCTTTGGATACCACTTCACTTGTGGCATAATGGCAAAACTGCTTAATTCATCGCCCGCAAAAGACAAACCACTCAAATCACCGAGATTAATAAAAGAGGGGCTTTCTTTACTAAAACTTCCATTGATACTTCCTCCAATAGTTAGTTGGGGTTTAATAGTTCGTTCGTAAGATAATTGCGCTGTATTGAAAGCAAGCAAGGGAATCAAATTGAGTTTAATCTGATTTTTTCTTTCCTTAAAACGGGTATTATCTACTTGTGCAAAGGCTGCTTGGTTGAAAAGAAAGACAAAGAAGAGGAAACAGTAAAATTTATTTTTCATGTTTAAACTTTAGGTTTTTTAATTATACAGGTGTCAGGAGCGAGGAGTCAGGGGGCAGGTAGAGCTGTACTAATTAGCAATTTTCGTTTTCAATATATTAGAAAAGAGTTTTCCTAATAAATCAAATTAAAAAATTTAACGGTAGCTCTGTTTTCCTGACTCCTGACACCTCGCTCCTGGCCCCTGAATTCCTTAAAAGGATACCCCAACAGACAAAGTAAATCGGTCAGATTTCCCCAAGGTATATTTTGGTTCAAGGTATAATACCTGACCAGTATCCAATTCAAAATCTGTAAATAAACCAAGATTTAATCCCCAAAATGTTTTGGGGTCTGTATTAAGTAGATTCAGTCCTGCGAATGGAGACAGGCCCAAATCGCCAATCGTTACGAAATCATTATAATGTTGGTCAAGGTCTAAAACCCAGTTAACATTTTTATCAAACAAATAACCAAAGGATGCCGCTGTTCCTGTTTTTTCATATAAATCGAATTTGACCTTAGCTTGTACACCGAGTTCAAAAGGGTCGTAAATACTGATGACACCCACTCCAAAATTAAATCGCTTTTGAGCGTTTAAAATATGCCAGCTGCTTAGTAGGACAAGGATTATTAGTGCTTTTTTCATGATTTTCTTTTTTGTAGGTGGATGGTGGACGATATATATCAAAACTAAAGCATATCTTATTCTATTTTGAAAATACTAATCGGATGGTCTGTAATTGCCGTTCAATAGTAGGAGAATGACTATGAAGTGTCTATTTCCTTATCCCTAATATTTCCATCGGTTCGGAGCTACCATCTATAGGAGATACGCAACCATTGATAGGAAAATCGAAGAAGGAAACAATATTTTTGTTAATTTGAGAACCATTTTGTAAGCGTGCATCCCAAATTGTCATTTGTAGGCTACTCAGACCAGAGGTCTAAGCTACAAATGTGATGAATTTTATCAAAAACGGCCAGACAGAAAACCGCTACGGTCTTCAGCCTAGCGGATGAATGTGCGCGATGGTAATTCACCTGAATTAGTAAATAACTTAATTTGTTTTAATTTGTTAAGTAATTAAACTTATTGTATTTTTATAGCTCGATGATAAAGACATTTAAATACAAATTACGACCTACAAAGTCCCAAAGAAACTGCTTTGAGCAGTGGCTTGGATCGTGTCGTTTTTTGTATAATGTTGCTTTAGAACATCGAATAAATACCTATCAAAGTACTGGTAAAGGGGTCAATTACTACGACCAAGCAAACGAACTAAAATCCATCAAACAAACCGAAGGCTTTGAGTGGTTAAAGTTAGTTCCTAGCCAAACTTTACAAGATGCTTTAGAACGACTAGAAAAAACTTATAAGGCCTTTTTCAAAGGCGGTGGTTTTCCAAAGTGGGCTAAAAAGTATAAATATCACTCCTTTACAATCAAATCAATTAAAACAGACACACACAATCGTTTTAAGTTACCAAAAATTGGTAGCGTAAAATATTTCAATTCCCGTCCAATAGCAGGCAAACTAAAACGGGCTACAATCACCAAAGAAGGTAATAGTTGGTTCCTATCCGTAATGTGCGAAGTAGAAAACCCTATCCAATATATTCCAAAAGCAAAGAACCAAAGCATTGGAATTGATTGGGGGGTAAAACACTTCTATACTACCTCAGATGGACACCAGGAGCCTAATCCTAGATTCTTTCGAAAGTAGGAGGCTAAAATAGCTAAACTAAATCAGTCACTTTCTAAAAAGACTAAAGGTTCGCACAATTGGAAGAATGCAAAAAGACAATTACGTCGATTACATGCGAAGATTGCTAGAGCTAGAAAAGATTGGCATCATAAACTTAGTACGAACCTTGTCCGAGACCATCAGCAAATCTTTGTTGAAAATCTCAATATTAAAGGAATGACTAGGAAATCAAAACCGAAATTAGCAGAAGACGGAAAAACTTATCTTCCTAATATGGCAGCAGCTAAAGCGGGATTGAATAAATCTATTTTAGATACTGCCCCAAGTCAATTCTTTAGTTTTCTTGAATATAAAAGCATTTGGTATCAGCGCGACTTTGTTAAAGTGTATGCGGCAAATACTTCCAGAGCATGTAGCGAATGTGGTCATACTTCAAAAGATAATAGAACAACACAAGAACTTTTTCTTTGTGTTGCTTGCGGGCATGCTGAAAATGCAGATACCAACGCAAGTAAAAATATTTTAGGTCGGGGTTACACGTCCTTGCAAACAGCAAAAGGTGAAAGCCTTGTAGCGTGAGCTAGAATCCCCTTCGGTCTTTAGCCAAGGGGAGTTTCAAAAAAAACAGAATTATGACAGATGTTATCATCATTGGTGCAGGATTAGCAGGCTTAAATGCCGCTAGAAAATTAGAAAAATCAGGGCATAGCGTACAAGTCATTGAAGCACGAGATCGAGTAGGTGGTCGGAATTTAGCACAAGTGCTAGAAGATGGAAATGTACTAGAAATGGGTGGACAATGGATTGGACCTGTTCAGGAGCGCATTTGTGCCTTATGTGATGAGCTAGGATTGGAGCGATATCCTGTTCACAATACAGGTCACGTTATGTTTTACGACGGTAAGCAAAAAAAAATGAAAACGCATAAAGAGGCGGCTCCTCCATTGAATGTTTTTGAATTATTGGATTTGGATAGGGTGGTGAAAAAAATCACCAAAATGGCCAATAGTATTGATACCAAAGCACCTTGGGAACATCCAAAAGCTAAAGAATGGGATAGTCAGACTTATGATTCATGGGTTGAACGCAACCCATTTACTAAGAAGGCGAAACGGTTTCTAAGATTAATTGGAGAAGCAATATTTTCGACAGAGCCTACGGATTTTTCATTTTTACACTTCCTTTTTTATATAAAATCAGGAAAAGATATAGAAACGCTCATCGCCATAGACAGAGGCGCGCAGCAGGAAAGAGTTGTCGGTGGTACGCAACTCATTAGTAAGAAAATAGCCGCTGCACTTAAAAAGGAAGTCGAATTGAATAGTCCAGTAACTAGAATAGAGCAAAACGAAAATAAGGTAACGGTCTATGCTGGTGCTAAAAGCTGGACGGCAAAGAAAGCTATCATCGCCATACCTCCAACTTTAGCAGGTCGCATCACTTATGACCCTCCCATGCCCCCTAATCGAGACCAATTGACCCAAAGAGTGCCTATGGGTAATGTGATTAAAATGCAAGTGGTGTATAAAACACCATTCTGGAGAAAAGCAGGCTGGACAGGACAAGTGATTAGCTTTGAAGGACCCGTCAAAGTGGTATTGGACAATACGCCACATAATGTAGACTATGGGGTTATTGTTTGCTTTATTGAAGCTGGTGAAGGTCGAATAGCTACTGAATGGTCAGCAGAAAAACGGGAAGCCGTAGTGATTGACGGTTTAGCCAGATATTTTGGAGCAGCAGCTAGAAACTACGAAGCTTATTATGAGATGAATTGGGTAAAAGAACCTTATTCAAGAGGTTGCTATGGTGGTCATTTTCCTCCCGGCGTATGGACAGCGTTTGGAAAATACTTAAGAAAGCCTGTTGGTCATATTCACTGGGCAGGAACAGAAACAGCCACAGAATGGAATGGCTATATGGAAGGCGCTATTCGTTCTGGTCATAGGGCGGCAGATGAAATTATTGATAGTCTATGAAAAACTTCGACAGCTATAATTGGATGATTTTTTTGGTTTTTTGGGGATTGTCATTTGTGGCTATGACTTCTTCTTTTTTATCAGAGAATAGTAGTTTTGGAGGGTCGCTGATAGGTGCAAGTATTATAACTATAGTTTTGGGGCTAATTGCTTATATCCATATCCGTTATTTGATTTCGCACATTCAGCAACGAGAATGGCTAAGGTATATTTTTTCCATTCTTTTGTTATTAACGATAAGCTTATGTATAGAATACTTGACAATGGAATGGCTATACCAATCAGCCGTAGAGGAGTATGCTGCTTGGCAATTTGTAATTGCGATTCTTCCTTATAATATTATATCCATTGCAGTAAGTGTAACGTTCCATGTACTCAGTAGAGGTTGGATGAAAGCTGTACAAGATAAAGCGGATTTAAAAAATGAAAAACTAACTAGCGAATTAAACTTACTTAAAGCTCAAATCAATCCTCATTTCCTATTCAATACCTTAAACAATATTTATTTTTATGCCAGCATCCAGCATCGGGATACACCAGATATGATTGAAAAGTTGTCTAATATTTTGCGGTATATTGTGTACGAGTGTAAAGCAGAACGAATTTCATTAACCAAAGAAATTCAAAGCATGGACAACCTTTTTAGCTTATATCAGATGAAAAATGATGAACAAAAATCAATCATTTTTGAAAAGACCAATATTAAAGGCAACTTACAAATTGCTCCCTTGGTCTTATTAAATTTATTAGAAAATGTGTTTAAACATAGTGATGCCTTGGTGAATGAAAATGGTTTTATTAAGGTATGCGCAAATGTGGATGAAAAGGACACGCTGCATTTCCAAATTTCCAATTCTGTCAAGAAAAGTAGCAGAAAGACCGATAAAAGCGGAGTTGGTCAAACGAATGTACGAAAACAACTCGATTTGATTTATAAAGATAAATACAATTTGAAAACCGAATTATCCGATACTATATTTCATTTGAACTTGGATATTCACTTAGACAGAAAGGACGGATGATAAAATATAAAACCCTCATTGTTGATGACGAAAAACCTGCTCGTGAATTGCTTAAACTGCATACGAGTAAGGTGAGTGAGATGGAGCTGGTTGGCACTTGTTCCAATGCTATCCAAGCAAAGAAATTCTTAGAGGAGCATGCCGTAGATATTTTGTTGTTAGATATACAAATGGACGAATTGACAGGCTTGGATTTATTGAGAATGCTCAAAGAACCACCTGTTACCATCTTGACAACAGCTTATTCTGAATTTGCCTTAGAGAGCTATGAACTAGATGTTGTGGATTATTTGGTCAAACCTATTTCTTTCAAACGCTTTTTTAAATCGGTGACTAAAGCAATGGAGGTAGTACGAGCAAAAAAAATGCTAGCTAATCCTATTCCTACAACCGCCCCTACTTCCGTAGACCATATTTTTATAAAGGTGGAAAATAAATTGGTCAAAATAGCTTTTAAGGACTTGCTCTATTTAGAAAGCTATGGAGAGTATGTAAAATTGCATACTACTGGACAAATGAATATGACCCTAAAAACCTTAACTTCTTTTGAAGAAATATTACCTCCCGATATATTTTATCGACTTCATCGCTCTTATATGGTCAACCTACCTAAAATAGAAGTGATTGAGGATGGTTCCGTGAAGATTGGCGAGAAATGGATTCCGATTAGCCGTAAATTGAAAGAGGAATTTATGAGCTTGAAAATTATTCGGACGCTTTAATTAAGTTCAAATTCAAGTGCTAAAAATCAATTTAAAAACGAAATCATATAGGTAGTGGAAAATTAGAATTTTGACAGATAATAGGTACAAATTAGAATCTAATTATTGACCCACTTCCTATACTCACTTCTCTTCCATTATTAACCATCAGGTGGTAAAAATAAATTCCTTTAGCTATTTGTTGCCCAGCGTCTATTGTCCCATTCCATACTAAATGATGACGACCAGCCAATCGTGTTTCTTTTCTAAAGTCTTTAATCAATTGTCCCTGTAGATTATAAATAAGCAATTGAATGTCTGAATTTTCTGTCAGCGTAAATTCAATTTTGGAACTAGTTGAAGTTGGATTCGGGTAGCTACGAGTTGTAAAAGAGGGCGTTGTTTCAAATATCTCTTCGAGCCCCGAAACAATATCTTGTTGAGGAAACACCCAAGGGCGTGCTTGCTTAATCGCTAACTGATTTTCCGCAGTTATTTTATATTCAATTTCCATAGCAAAGTCAGGGTCATTGGTCGCTCGATACAATACTTGAAATTCATCATGGATAATGCTCAAATAATCTCGCAACTGATTGAGTTGATTGACGGTCATTACGGATTCCCCAACTGGCAATTGATTGGAAGGTCGCACTAGACTAAATCCGCCCGAACCGCTACCTTCTACAGCTAACAACGTTTCTTCTGGAATAGATAAGGCCTCAGGGTTCGTTACTAAATCTTCTCCTATTTGCGTATTCAAATAAAAAGTACCTGCTGTTTGGTAAATGGGGTCAAAACTTACCCCAACTCCATTTGCTTGCTCGTCAGAAAAGTTCGGATGAACTAGAACGCCCATAGCTGCTTCAAAATGGTCAATTCGGTAAAATGTTCTTTCGTCGTAGGCTCTAAAATTCCATAAACTGGCATAGACTTGTTTAATAGATTTAGAAATATGCCCCTCCTCAGGGTGTTGTGTCTTAGAAGTATACAAGCCCGCCCCACTAAAGCCCGGTAAATCTTCATTATTTGTGCTAGACCGACAACGAATAGATGTTCCTGCGGGGAAAGAATTTTGCATTTCGGCAAGGGCATCCAGCATCCATGCAGGCATCTGGGCAGCCCTAATGGCTTTTCTAAATTCTTTTAACTGTTCTTCTTGTACATCAAAATTATTCTGAAATGCTGAATTTGCTATCATCGTTCTCGCCCTTTCATAAAAACCATTAAATTTCATGAATTCATCGTAGAAATAGAAGGGAATGCCAAATCCATTAGGAATCGTCCCTTCCATAAAACCGAAATCTCGCATAGTCGCTACATTCGCACATTTTACACCAAATTGGGTAGATTGTTCAAATACTATTTCATCCAAAGGGGTAATCTCTTGGGCGGACAAATCACGAACGGGAGTTTGAGTTTCAGTAGGGCGCAAATCTGCATAATAGGCATCTACTTCTGCCAGAGTAGCCTCTCTAATTTCAAAAGTAGCTGCATCGGCTTTATAGTAAATGTATTTTCCCACAAGGGAAGCAATGGTTTCATCGGCTAAGGCATCTTTAATAAAGGCATTTGGTACATTATCTTGAATAGCTCGCAAATTTACATGAGATAATGGCGTTTGCGGTACCGTTGTGATAATGCCTCCTACTCTGGGCATCTCATTAGGCAAAGCTTCATACAAAACTATATCTCTAGAATTTGGGCGGTCTTCAAGATTCATAACTCTTAATAAACCATACCCCTCCGTTCGATTAAAAGCAATATAATTGATGTCCGCAAAAAGGGCCTCTTCTAAAAGAATTTGCACTCTAGAACTATCATATTTTTCTTTTTCTTGGAAATATTTGGGCAAAGCTGCGTTAGGCATTGGATAATACGACCAATTATTTTGTAAAAAAGTCATATTAGCCGTCAACAATTCATTCGCCATTTGAATGGACTCAAAAGAATAAGAATCATTTGGTTGAAATTCAAAACGATAAACGCCCAATTTACCATTGGGTGCTAACACTTGTGGATGATAGATAATTTCCCCATTCATGCGTGTAGCATTTCCACCAGAAAGACCAATCGCATTCGCAAATCTAAAATGTGCTCGATGGGTTTCCGTATTCATAAAATATACCCTTGGATTATCCGTATCAACATCTACTATAGAAAATTTCACATATTCTAAATCTTTCAAATGGGTATCTATTAGCACCTCTTCACCTTGATATGACAACTGCTGAAAGGTCGCAAAATCAGGAATATGCACTACTCCATCTACAAAATTAATGGCTGCTGCAGGATTGAGTGGGCTCATTTCCGTTGGGTTATTCATTTCTGTAATATCATCAATCCCATCCTTATCAGTATCGGCAGGTGTATTGATTTGATACTCCAAAACTCGGTAATGCTCGATAGGCAAAGCCGCTAAAGATTCTGATAAAGTGGTTGTACCTGCTTTTCCCAGTTCAATAGCAACTGGATACTCTCTGCTTTGAGTTAAATCAGGTCGGCTATAAAGCACATAATAATTATCAGTAGTGGAGGCTACTTGAATCTGTATTTGGTCTTCGACATTTATAAAAGAATTGGTAATAGAAACTTCTTGAGCTACACTGTTTTGACACAGAAATAAGGTCAAAAAGAGGAGGATATATAATATCTGTTTCATATTGTTGGAGTTTTTTGATACAGAAAGCCAATGCAGTTATAATTGCATTGGCTTTATAAAATATTAAAGTATTTTTATTCCAAAGTTACACTAAAGGAAACCCCAGGTTGCAAGTCATATCCTTCCGAAAGTTCAACAACAATTACCGTTTCAGAATCGATTCTTAGATTTAGAGAACTATTATCACTACTAAATCCAGAAATGTTATGTGGCTCCGAAAAGGTAAAGTAATATCTATCCGTTTTTCCAGCAGGAAATAAGCCAAAAACATTCACCCAAAAAGGGTCGCTATTGTCTGGTAACACGGTGAAATTGATACTGTTTTCCGTAAAATCTATAGCATACAAGCCATTAATATCACCTGCTGGTGTTCCTGCTTGAGCTAAAGCGGTAGCGAACTCTGTCGTTGAATTTGAGAGCGTAGCAAACTCATCATAAGCAGCATCCGCTTGTCCGAATAGACTAGGGTAAGTTACTTCTGCTTCATTAGGGTCTTGTAGGGTGTTTCTTAAGGTAATGTCCAAACCTTCGCTAAGTGGTGGAACAAAAATTTCAAATCTTTCTGCAAGAAATGTGTTCCCATCAATCATTGCAAAATAGTCCGCCACAGTTGGGTCCGTTGAAAAAGCCGCTATGGAAGCATCGGCATCTTCCAAAGAATCCCAGAATACGATTACAGCATATTTCCCATTTTCATCAACGCCACTTGTACGCCTGATAAATCCAGGTTGTTGCGATGCAAAATCGGCTTCTATTTCTGCGTCTCTTGCTATAAACCCAGCAGCAGCTACACCTGCATTCAAATTGAATGTTGTAATTTCAATTACATTTTTGGCTGCTAAAGTGAAATTGATGTCTGGAATAGCAAAAGTAGTAAAACGTTCCGCACTAAATGTATTTCCATCTATCATTGCAAAATAATCAGCGACAGTTGGGTCAATCCCAAAAGCGGCTATTGATGCATCTGCATCTTCCAAGGTTTCCCAAAAGACCATCACCACATATTTTCCATCGGCATCTACGCCGCCCATTCGTTTTAAAAACCCAGGTTGTTGTGAGGCAAATTCTTGTTCTATTTCTGTATCTCTTATCTCAAAAGCATTAGCATCCACTCCTGCATTAAGCTTAAACGTGGTTACTTCTACTACAATATTGGATACTTCACTAGCTAAAAACCAATCTGCTCCGGGGTCTCCTGGAAAAAATGCATCTGGTAAAGATAATAGAAGACCACCTACCAAATAATCGGGATAAAGCACTTGCAACTCGTCTATTACTTCTTGTTGATTCGTGGCAACTCCTCCCGTAGAAAGTACTTTAGTTCCTTTGATGATTCCTTGTGCATTTTGCAAATAAGCAATGTTTTCATCAATTACTGTTGTAATGTCTGTTCTGTATTTGTTATGCCCAACAAATAAATAATTATAGTCAGAAAATTTAGCTTTTAAAGCGTTTAAGCCTGCGACCCAATTATCAATTTCATCTGCCCCTTCGTTTGGCGTATATTCTCTAATGTAAGGATGGGTAACATTATACACTAGGTCGCCCACAAATAAAATTTTATGTGCTTCATTGTAGAAATAGCCGTTTTCTCCTGCTTCCGCATTAGAAATTTTGTCAAAAACAAACTCCAATCCTCCTATCGTTTCACTGCCGTTAACCGCAATAACAGCGTTAGGATGTAGGCTTGTAAAATCTGCTGTGTTATTTAATTGTCCAGCAACTACGCTCTCCGCATAGAAATCATAATCAGCAAAATTACCAGCACCACCAAAGTGGTCGCCATGATTATGAGTAATGATTACCTTACCTGATTTGTTAATGGCATCGACATAAGACCTTAACTCTGCCGCAAAAGGTGGTGCAGGGCCTAAGTCTACAATTACAAGGTCATTTTCTGTTTCAATTACCGTAACCGTATAAGGGTCGTTGGTGAAATTAAATACATGGTATCGAACTGTGTTTTCTGTAATGACTTCTACCGTTCCAGTTGTGATAAGGGAGCTTGATGGTGCTGTCCCAAAGTCTATAACCGTCGGAGTAGCCGGAGTCGGAGTAGGCGTAACATCGTCGTCATCATCACAAGCTGAAAAAGTTAAAATGCCTATAAGGACAAAAAATAATAGCTTCCTAAACTTCATTTTGTTGTGTGTCATTAATACTTTATTTTGGGAGTCGTAAAAAATAAATAAGTGGACAAAATTGCTTGATGGTTGGATTATTTGATTGTTGCATATATGACGTTGACAGTTAACAATCTAGCCATCAAACAATCTGATAATTATTTTGTCCTCTTACTTATCCCATAAGGGACACCTTATTTATTACATGATTCCTTGATTATTTAATGACGCAAAGTTAGTGGGAGAAGAAAGGCTTAAGTAGGTAAAAAAAAAGCTTTGTAGGGTGAAAAACAGAAAATTTGAGACGAATCTTATACAGTCGTGTTGTAGTAGCTTAGACCTCTGGTCTGAGTAGTCTGGGTCGAAACGTATACTTCTCAGACCAGAGGTCTAAGCTACCTTTACTTCTAAAAAAATTATAAACCAAAACGCGTCGGATTGTAGTCGATGGCTGCCATAGTAGCCTGAAGACTATTGACTTCTGCATTTGGGCTTGCAGGATTGTTGGGGTAGGGTGTCCCTAATCCAGAATACCAGTTATGGTCAGAATAAGAAACAACCAATATGCGACATCCTTCTTCAATTCGTCTTTTTTTTATTTGGAAGGTTGAGGCATATTATTTTTTAGTATTATTAAAGGCATTTGAAACCGCATAGCTATCTTCCAACCAATTCCAAAGTACTATTTTTCCATCGGCAACTCTTACTCTTAGCGCAAAAGTAAATTCTGTAGTTTCTTGATTAGACTTTAAGGTAATGCCCTTCATTTGACCAAAGAACGCCGCTACATCTCCGCTTGCTATGGCATCTTCGGTTACCCATTTGGTCGTTTTAAAATTTTCCATAAACAAAGGCAAGAAGGTTTCTAGAATTACCTTTTTACCTTTCCAAGGACCAATCCAAGGCATAGTTTTGTCTCCTTCATTTTGCCAAACCATATCGTCGTCCATTAGACTTAACATGGTTTCCATATCTCCTTTTCCCATAGCGTCCATAAATTTCATGGCAACATCCATCGTTGCTTTTGATTGATTGTCCATATTTTTATTATTGATTTGAATTAGTAATTGATGGTTGAAATTGTTTGATGGTTAACGTGATGTTGACTATCTAACAATCAAACCATTATTTTAAGATTTTAATTGTTTCATGGCAGTTCCCCAATCTTCCAAGTGATGCACTTCTACTACTTTGCCGTCAATAATGGTGTGAATGTCGATGGTCATAATTTGAAATGATTTTGTCCCATCGGTAGGTAAACCCATAAAATCTCCATTAGGAGTTCCTGACGCAAGACTTCTGACAACATATTTATTTCCATCATTAAGTACTTCTTGTGGCACCCATTTTAAGTCAGGAATCAATTTCCAAAAAAATCCTAATTGCCCAGTCAATTGAGCTTTATTTTTAGATTCAACCGAACCTTGAGAAATAAAATTATCTGCCAAAATATTGGCTAATACCGATTCGGGTCTTGTTGCTGTATTTACGGTTAGTGCTTTTTCATAAAAAGCTAGTAATGCTTCTTTGTTAGTCATTCTAATGTTGTTAAATTAAATGAATGACACAAAGGTAGCGAAGGTAGGTTTTTTTTTTGAGGTAAAAAAAATCCTTTCTAGGGTAAAAAGTGGAAAATTAAGTACGCTTGCATTAAGTAATTTCTAGACAGTTTGGCAGGAGGCTCTAAATTGACTTGGAGAGACACCCGTATATTTTCTGAAATATTTGAAAAAATTAGTAGGGTCATCAAATCCAACTTGATAGGCAATCTCAGTTAGAGAATCTTGAGAATTACTGATTAATCTTTTTGATTGGATAATTACTACCTCATTTATTAATGTTTTGGCAGATTGGTGTATAATGCTTTGGGTAACATTATTTAATGTCTTGGAAGTCACACCCATTTCTTTAGCATAAAAGGAGACTTTTTTATGATTAAAACATTCTTTTTCCACTAATGCTTGCAATTGCAAAAACATGGAAAGGTATTTATGATTATCAAATACAACATTGTTTTTTGATTTTATTCTAAATAATTTGGTAATCACCACCTGAACAAATTTTCTGATAATATTAGCAGAATAGTCATCTGTTACTTCAAAATATTCTTTCTTTATTAAACCTAATAATGTAATTATCTCATCGAAATCAGTCTTGTTTAATTGCAATTTTGGAGAGGCTAACATTTCATTAAACAATAAAAATGTTTTTGCCGTTTCTAATTGATTGGAATAATGCACAATAAAATTTTCGGTAAAAACAAGCAATATGCCTTTTGCTTTACTTTTATAAAATTTATGAATATTATCTTTCCGAATGGTAAAAAGCGTTCCCTTTTTATAAGGATAATCTTGAAAGTTTAAATTATAAGCCCCATCATTTTCAGTAATTAACAAAATCGCATAAAATGAGACTTTATGAAATTCAAATTGGTTGTGGTCTGTTGGTTTTAATTTTAGAATATCTTCAAAATTTACTAAATCAAATTGAAATTGACTCGTACTTTTGTCAAATTTTATTTCTTTGAACTGTTTTTTCATAGCTAGTTATAATTCTAAAATAGGATTGGTCTTTTCACAAATATAGAAACTCCATTGCTATTTACAACAGCAATGGAGTTCTAAAATTAACATTTTATGACATCATTAGCAATTGGACTAAACTAAAATCAAAATGGTCTAATTTATTTTTAACGGCTGACTTAAGCAGCACAAGCCGTCAACATAGCTTTCCCTCCATACACCATTTGTGAATTATAAGCTGGTATTTTACGCAAAACATAATCCTTATAATATTGAGTTCCTGCCATATCCATATTGTCTGCATAAATAATCGTACCTGCATGAAATTGGGATTCCAGCATTTGGAAGAGCGGCAAATACAAATCTTTCCAACCATCCAAAAATAAAAAGTCAATGGGTTCTGAAAGTCCTTTTAAGGTTTCCATCGCATCTCCAGTTCTTATCTCCACATAGTCAGCTAAGCCAGCATTCGAAATATTTTGCAAAGCTTTTTTTGCTTTGCTTTCCAATAATTCAGTCGTAATAACTTTTCCTCCTGTTTGTCGAACAGCATCTGCTAAATAAATGGTAGAGATGCCAAAAGAGGTCCCAAATTCCACCACATTTTTGCAGTTATTTTGAACAATCAATTGGCGAATAGCTGCTCCCTGTTCTTTTGAGATGGGCAGATAAGCCTGTTCAAAATCAGAAGGCTGCATCGGACGGAAAATGGATTTGACCACTCCTTTTCCGATTCGTAGATAGTCTTTCTTTGCGTCTTGGTGTAAAGCATTTAGTGTGCTTTCTACCTGGTCTATTTTATATTTATTCATTATGCTTAAATATTATTTTTAGGGTAAAAAATGTTTTGACACTACAAAGATGTGCGTAAAATCGTTGGTTTACACGATGAAATAGGTTTTTTTTAGGGTGAAAATGGGAAAATGGATGAGTTGGAGGGATTTTGAGACTTGGACTATTACTTTTGATAATTGATGGATTCTGCATGATTGCTTCCTGCGAAGGCTAGCATTTTTTCATCCGTTTATATTATTTTGAACTAACTGCGACCTCTCTGAGGCTGGGAAATGCAATTAACAATTTCTAACGTAATTTGACCTCTCTGAGGTCTTGAATACAGCGTGTTCAAATTACGTTAGAAATCGTAAATATGGTCGTGTGCCAATCTCAGAGAGGTCGCATTATTTCTAATTAACTTGTTTAGAAGCCTGCAATTCTAAGACCAAAGCAATATCATCATTAATGACTTTATCTTTTGCCAAATCCAAAATAGAACCCGAGCCATAAGTGATGCCCCATTCTGTTCGATTAATGCTGAAAGAGGGAGATACCGCAGAAATTTTATCTCCTGCCACAGAAATATTAGCTGGAATGCTTATGCTTTTCGTAGTACCTTTTAAAGTCAAATTTCCTTTTACCTGATGTGTGACATTGGCAAGACCACTAGCGGGTGTCACGCTCGTAATGTGAAAAGACCCTGTTGGGAATTGTGCGACATCGAAGAAATCAGGCGCTTTTAAATGACCTTCTAATTTCTCTTTGCCTTGTTCGGTTGCTAAATCTGTACAAGTAATAGAGGCCATATCAATCACAAAGTCTCCAGCTTGTATGGCATTGCCTACAACTGCTAATTCCCCAGAACTTAAGGCGATAGTACCTGTGTGTGAATCTCCCAAAGCTTTAGAACCTACCCAGTTTAATTGGCCACTGTCTAGTGTGTATACAGTTGACTACGTTCCTTTTTTTGCCGCTTTTTCGGCTGTTCCAGTTACTGCTTTCACACCTGTAGTTTTAGTACCATTACAGGCAAAAGCTAGGAATAGGATTAAGCATGTGCTTATTTTTAAAACCATCTTCATTGAATTATTTTTTTAATTAGAAATTGTTTTGATTGTCTGATTGTCTGATTGTTTGATGGCTTGATTGTCTGATTGCTTGATTGTCTGATTGCTTGATTGTCTGATTGCTTGATTGTCTGATTGTCAACGTCTCGTGTACAATCAAACAATCAAGCCATCAGACCATCAAGTTTAAGAAACCTGCATCGGCACATCCATCAACAATATTCGACTATTTTTACCTGCTTTTATTTCAAATTCTTCCACATTCCAAATACCAAAACCATCTCTCTTTTCTAATGCTTGTCCAGCTATCTCTGCCGTCCCTTCAAGGAGAAAAGCATAGACCCCATTACCCGATTTGTTGAGTTTATAATTCGTAGAAACTTCGGTGTCAAATTTCCCCAAATAAAACCAAGCATCTTGATGAATCCAAACCCCTTGGTCATCGGCATTAGGAGAAAGCACCTGATAAAACTCATTTTGCTTTTCGATATTTTTAATCGAAATTTGGTCATAACGAGGCGTTATATTTTTCTTGTTAGGAAACAACCAAATCTGCAATAATTTTACAGGTTCGTCTTTACTGGCATTGAATTCACTATGTCGGATGCCTGTACCAGCACTCATCACTTGTACATCGCCATTTTGCACAATCGCACCATTGCCCATATTATCCTTGTGTTCCAACGCCCCTTCCAATGGAATGGAAATAATCTCCATATTATCATGAGGATGTGTACCAAAACCTCTAGACGGAGCTATCTTATCATCATTCAAGACTCGTATTGCCCCAAAATTCATTCTTTCAGGATTATAGAAATTCGCAAAACTAAAGGAGTGATTGACCTCCAACCAGCCATGATTGGCAGAACCCCTGGTGTTGGCTTTATGCAATACCGTATTCATGGTTTTTATATTTTTTTGGTTTGGTAAATGATTGAAACCTACTTGATTCATTAGCTTATCGTAGGTGGATTTTTTATTGCTGTTTTCTTTTGCTTTAGCACTTGCAGGTAAAATAGTTCCTGCTAATCCAGCAATTAATGATTTTTTGATGAAGTTTTTTCTATCCATGATTTACACGATTTTTACTTAAAATTGATAGTGCAAAGTTCTATGTTATTCGTGGTAGAAAAAATAAGGTAGTTTAAAAAAGGAAGTTAAGGTAGATTAACTTTTTGCTTCCTGCGCAAGTTGTTTTCTAATAGTACTCAAAAATTCCTTGGTAATGCCGAGGTAAGAGGCAACCATATATTGAGGAACCCGCTGGACGATTTCAGGATAAGTTTCGGTAAAAAGTAAATATCTTTCTTTTGCCGACATAGAATGATTACGCACAATCCGCTTGGACATATTTCCATAAGCTTTCTGAATAATCAACCGAAAGTAGCGTTCAAATTTAGGAACGTCTATATAAAGCTGTTCCATATCGTCATAAGCGATTTGAATGACCGTCGTTTTTTCTAAACAATGCGTATTAAATTCTGCTGGCGTTTGGGTAGTAAAACTACATATATCGCCTACCCACCAATTTTCAATACCAAAAGCCACGATATGTTCATTCCCATTATCATCCAAATAAAAAGTCCTAGCCTTCCCTGATAGTATGAAGGTTTGATATTTATAAACATCCCCTTCTTGGACGATGTATTGCCCTTTTAGATAGGTTCTTTGTTTTAATTTGGGTGCTAATAAGATTTTTTCTTCCTCCGTTAATGGTATATAATTGCTGAGGTAGTCAAAAAAGATTTTCATAAGTCCTTTTCATAAGTAACGACAAAACAATAACTCCACCATTTGGACGGCATCTTTTGCCCTTATTTTTCCTTAAAAAATGAGTCCGTAGCTCTGCTATGAACTAATTTTTTAAAGAAAACTAAGACCAAAATAAGCTCGACCAAATCTCGGATTTATTATTTCGTCGTTACTGAATTTCGGTGTTAAAACATCAAAGGTAAGATAATTTAGAATTTTCAGCAATTTGATTCTAAGGACGGCATTTGGCTTTGGCGTATAGTGGGTTGGTTGCTATGGAAACGATGGGGTGATGGCCTGATTGCTAGATTGTCTGATTGTTCTATCAACGTCATGTAAACAATCAGACAATCAAACAATCAAGCCATCAATTTTACGCTTTACCTGCAAAATTAAAAGTCAACTTAGCCAATACCCTTCTTCCAATTTTAGGAAATAATGGATAGGCACGATATTCATTGTTGAATAAATTTTGAGCCGAAACGTCAAAAGTAATGGTATCATTGAATTTATACCCTAATCCAAAATCCACTACCGTTCTATCACCCGTATCACCAGAAAATTGACCTAATAAAGCCATAAAGGATTCATCATACTGGATAGAGAGATTTCCTCTTAATCCTTTTGCTGGCGTATAATTTGCGCCTAATCGAACCTTATTTTGAGGAGCGGCAATAGAAGTGGTTTCCGTTGCTCCGTCCGCTCCTTGAATTGCTGGATTAAAGATATTATCCGAGATATAGGAATAATTTCCATAAAAAGATAAATTTTCATTTGCATAAAATTCTAATCCAAGGTCAACGCCTGTGTAGTCATAAGCCTCAAAGGTTCTATATCCTGCGGCAATATGGGTAATACCATTATCTGGCACATTATCGGTTGGAGTAGCCCCAATTATAGAGTACAAACCACTTATTGCATCCGCATAACCTTCGCCACCCGCTGCAAATGCATCATTAATAACAGGGATTAATCCGTCCGCTGTTGGTCCAGCAGCTGGATTTTGGTCGCCGCCCAAAGTAGTAAAAATAAAATCTCTTAATTCAGTAGTCGCAACGGCATTTCCTAAATCTGTTCCAAGATTAGGGTCAACTAAGGAATAAGTTGGACTAATTGCCGTGAATAGGGTAGCGCCATCAATCTTTCTATTATAAATATCTAAACTCACGCCTAGTTTATCACCAATCAAACCTTTATAACCAAATTCCCAAGTATCTTCTTTTCTTAATACTGCTTGTGGTGCATTTGTAATGCCCAATGGATTGCCATTAAAAGCATTATAACCAAAGAAACTACCAGAAAAACCATCAGGTGTATTAGCAGGGTCTACTAAATAACCTTGGATAGCTCCTGCAATTGCAGTAGCCGTCGCCTCATCTGCACCTCCTGCTTGTAAAGCACCTACAATACCCGGAATCAATGCAGCTAATGTTGGTTCGGCTACAGCACCGTAGGTATAAGCATTTGGGAAACCGGGCGTACCTATCGGAAGGTCAGGAAAACCACCTAATAAACTATTCAATTCTATGGTTGGATTATTAAAGGTTTGTTCGGCTTTATTTCCGACTAACCAAATATCCATAACACCCGGTACTATAGTTGATACGGGGAAGTCAATATTGACTTGTAATTGAGAAGGAGCACCTACTGCTCGGTTATAGCCAAAACGGAAAGTATGTTTTGGAGAAGGTTTATAAACCAAAACTGCCCGTGGAGAGAAGGAAGTCTCATCCGTAAAATTAAATCGGTCTCCACGACCTGCCAAAACTAAATCTAGTTTATCCCCTAAAGCAAACTTACCTTGTACATAAGCTCCTGTAATCCCAAAATCATCGTCTTCTTCATTTCGACCATACACTTCATTTTTGGTATCAGCGATAGAATTTCTGTAATCAAAACCTGCGGTCCAGTTCGCATTTAAAAAATTGGGTGTATCAAAATTATATTGAATTTGCGCCTCAAATTGTTTCCTTGCAATTCCTGTACTATTACCGGTTTGGTATAAAAAAGTAGGCTTATCATCAGAACCTCCTGTATTCCCTAAATAAAAAGCTTGTGCAAATAAACCACCTTTTTGCATTCTGGCTTGTACCCAAGTCTCTGTTGCTTGCGATAATCCCTCTCCTTGCGAATTATAAAAAACGGCGGAGGCTGCATTTACGCCACCAGAAAGATTGATAGACAAGTCCTCTTGTGGTCTGAATTCTAAGGTACTGGTTAGGGAAAATTGATTCCAAAAATCTTGCATGACATTGCCGTCACCATCAGGATCTAAATCACTTTCTTCTAACAGCAATCGACCAGTCTGAGTAGCATCAACTATACCATCCGTAATTGCAGGTGCAGAAACCGTTTTTTGAAAAAGGGTAATTTGTGCTGCATCGTCAGGGTCATTTGGGTCTAAAGAAAATTCATCGCCTCGTTTCAATACTGCATTTACTTTAAAACCAAATTTATCAGAAACCTTAGTCGCATGTCGTGCGGTAATCCCAAAAGTATTTAATTCTCCACCTAATAATTCGATAGCCGTTCCTGGTTTATCAATAGGGGATTTGGTGATAAAGTGTACAACACCTGAGGTTACTCCAGGCCCATAAAGTGCAGAACCTGGCCCTCGAACCACCTCTATTCGGTCAATATCCAGATTATTCAAAGGCGAATTGAGTGCGTCAAAAGTACCTAAGCCTGGACCAGATAAAGAGCGATAATCTAGGATAGGAAAAGAGGCAGATCCAAACAGTCCACCATCTCCTCGTAATTGGATATTAATTCTCCCTGCCGATTGTTGTTGGATGGTCACCCCTGGCGCAGAAATCAAATTTCTAACGGGATTATCATTTGGCGATGCCTCCAATTTTCTAGCATTGAAAACAGAAATAGAGGCGGGTGCTTCCTGTACTTTTTCTCGTCTTCTAGAGGCAGAAACGACTACCTCTTGCCCAATCAATGCACTTGGTTCTAAAGCAATCGTCAAATTGGATTGATTGCCTGTAATTTGAATTGTTTGGGTACTAAAACCTGTGTAAGAAACTTCTAAAGTCCAAGGTAGCGGTTCGGCACTAGTGATTGAAAAAGTACCATTTAAATCGGTGCTGGCACCAATACTTGTGCCTTCAATAATCAAATTTGCCCCAATGAGCGGGTCCCCTAATTCTGCATCTGTAATAACACCGTTGACGGTGGTTTGTGCAAATAGAGTAATAGTAGCAAAGCATATTACTCCTAAAACTAGTAATCGTTTTGTCATTTTGATGAGTTTTTATTAAAAAAATGAAAAAAATATTTGTTTAATTTTAGAATATTTGAGTAGGTGGACAAGATTGTTTGATTGTTGAAATTGTTTGATTGTTCCTACAAGATGTTGACAGCCAACAATCTAACAATCAAGCAATCTGACAATTAATTTTATCCGACTACTTATTGTTATTTATGTGAATTGAGAAAAGGTAAGAGCATACCAAACAAATATGCCCTATACCTTCAAAACTCACGTAAATGATAAAATTTGAGAGGGATTATTTCTCTATGATGCTTCTTTGACAATTTTGCATTTCGGCTGGAGAATATAGATTCTCCGTTGTCTTTTTCGTTGATTGACAATGGCCTTCGACAACAGCGAATCTATATTCGCTGACTCTTTTGCAATGTGTCAAAGAACCTCTATGATTAATCCCTTATTTTTTTAATAATTTTGGTTTTAGACAAAAGGATGCCCAGTACTCGATTAACTCAAATTAATCGGTTTATCTATATTATGTTCTTTGACAATTTTTGCGAGAAGTAGCTTAGACCTCTGGTCTGAGTAGTCTTAATACACACCTACTCAGACCAGAGGTCTAAGCTACTTTTTCTTATTAGAAATAAGGCGTTGTCAACGTTTGAAGTCTGACCTCTGACAGTCCTGAAAGGACAGTCTGACGGCTGACATCTTTCTTTTAAAGCTGATACCTTATCCCCACATTAACCATTTTCCCTTCGGCATAAATATCTGAAACACCAACCTTTCTAATCGGTTGAATACTTCTGACAAAGGTAGGTTCCGCATAAATGGATAACTTTGGCTGAATCTGATAGTCCATACCGAAACCAGCTAAAACATGTGCTGAGTAAGTACTCAATTTATTCGTGCCGATTCTTTCTACATCCGGTTTTATACGAGATTGAAAACGAGCATCATCTACTGTTATACTAAAGGTCTCCAGCTTATTCTCCATAATAAATCGATTCAATAAGCCTGCTCTAATGCTTAATCCAAGATTGCCAATGGTCCATTGTTTTTTTACCAACAACGGAATGTCCAGAGCGGAAAGAGATGTTGAGTAGGCAAGATTTAAGTTTAAGATGGTATTCGCTTCAACGGATGTTGCAGAACTCCTAGAAAGCACCACTTCCGTTTCTACTGCTTCAGCAGCAGCACCTAATTGCAGATTAAGGGTGCTTTCATAAGTTCCTTGATTATTTAATTTTTCTTCCAAAATAGGATAAGGAACCTTTCCAGTATGCTGTGCGGAGGCTTTTGAATTAAGGTAACGAAATCCCGTTTCAAGTATCCACCCTTTACCCAATTTAATACCAAATTGAAGTCCTGTTGTAAAACTTTTTTTCTGACTTTCCGAAGCAAAAAATGGACTTGCTTCGCCGAATTGTCCACCTTTTATTTTCCTTTCTTCCCAATAAGGAGTATAGTCAATTCCTACATAAAAAGAAGATTTATTTTTGATAACAGGGACAATAGGATTAATAGTTGGAGGAATGACCTTTTCTTTAATTGTCAATAGATTAAGCAAGGTAGGTAAATTGGAAATTGAAGCATCCCCGATATTTTTGTCGGTTACTATTTTGTTAGGAATATTTTTTAATACTTCCTGTCTTTGAAGGTCTTTTGTTTTATTTGCTAGCTCTTCTCCTTCTAAATAAGTTGAAGTAATAGATTGATTTCTAGTCGATATTTCATCAACAGAGGAGGAAGGAGTAGCATTAAATGCTTGCTTTTCTGGTGGAAAATTATTGAAGGTATTAACAATCGTTGTCTTTTCTATTGCTGCGTTGTTAGCCGATAATTCCTTCAAAGAAGGAGTCCTTCTAATTGAAGGAACTCCTTCTTTCTGCTCACTCAATCTAGTGTCCCCATTGACTTGATTAGTTTCTATAATTAATTTTTCTTTTTGCTCTTTTTGATAAATCAAGACTTCCAAATCCGATTGAATCGTATTTACTGTCTTTTCTTTTAGGTCTAATTGATTAGATAGCTCCTGAATTTTTTTATATTGATACAGTTGAAAAGCACTAATTAATAATAGAAAACTAGCTGCTGTCCCTATCCACCACCAATATCCCACTATTCTTTTAGGTTCTTTTTCTTTTTGAAGGCCCATCTGAATCTCGTCCCAGACATCCGCAGGAGGCATATCCCAACCCATCCCTTCAACTACTTCTTCGGCATTATTGAAAATTTCTCCGAATAAGTTTTCCAAATTGTCTTTTGGTTTTTTCTTATCCATGATGATTAGGTTAATAGTTGTTGCTCCAGTTGCTTTCGCAAAGCTGCTTTTGCTTTAAATAATTGGGTCTTAGTCGTATTGGTACTAACGCCCAACAGTTCTGCTATCTCCTTATGGGAATAGCCTTCGATGACATATAAATTAAAAACTATTCGATAGCCTTTTGGCAATTGCTGAATCATTCGAGTGAGTTCTTCTAAGCCTAGTTTGTGAAAAACATCGGGTTCTGTTTGAAAGACGGATTCAAAGTCATTACTATCCAAATGATTCCAATCTTTTTTCCATTTTCTTAAATATTGCAAGGCGGTATAGACCATTACTTGTCGCATCCAACCGCCAACATCCCCCTCGCCTTTATATTGGTGTAAATTTTTAAAAATTTGTATAAACCCTTCTTGTAAAATATCTTTTGCCTCCGAACGGTCTCTACCATAGCGTAAACAAATCCTAAACAGTCGAACCTTGTATTGTTCATACAGATGTCGCTGTGCTAAAGGATTTCCTTTTTTTGCTAATGATATGGCCTTGTTTAATTCCATTTATTTTACAGCATCATTTACAGCTGATTTATATATTTTAATATTGTTGACTATTAGGAGGTTGGAATAAGATTTACAAAGGTTGTCTGGTTGATAAAAATCTTATGTCAATAAAGAGCCACCAGTTAACTGTAACTATAATGCAGTTGCCTTTTAAATCAGATTACAATATTTTAGGTGACTCTTTAGAAAGATAATTACTATAAAAATAAATATGAAAAATTTATTCCATCAAATTTTAATCACTTCCAAATACACCGTATCACTACTCATACCTGTAAAAATACCCAAGCCATTTTCTATATTACTCGGAGGTGTGGCAATGCTAACCGATGAAGTACCAGCAGTCTCATATAAAGCGGCATATTCTGGATT
>CANNZV010004222.1:0-45204 GCA_947561585.1 Caprella mutica
ACCCGTTATTAGGTTACTTTTAATGAATTCATTAGAATAATTGTATTTTCTGCATAGTCTAATTTATTTTATAGATAAAATGCATTTAAAAATTGAATAGAAACAGGGGAATTTAAATACCAAGTCAATATATTCCCGTGCGTATCATAGTTACATTCTTCATGTTTAATACTCGTAGTGTAAAAGCGGACACCAAATAAATAAACACACTAGGGAAATTATTAGCACTACATAGTACAGTACCTGTTGTTTATTCATTGAGTGTTCAATTAATATAATGGGATTAAGATTATATTAATATGCACACATATGTATATACATATATTAATAATAATATATTCAATTTACCAAAAATTATATTTTTTACTCTTTAGAATCAAAACTCTCATATTTCCAATTAATAATTTTCGTGTGACCCCCGTATCAATGATACCGCAGCAAATTATTAGTTTTCCTTTTCTATTACTGTTTCTTTGATTTTTCTCTTATTTACACCAACTTTATGAGGCGCTGTTGATAGAATGACTGTTTAACCCATTTTGTGACACACGGACAGACGCGGCTCTTATTATATAGATAGAGACTAATTTCTTACGTGATCGAAAATATGGAACAGGTCAATAACTTGAAAATATATTTCTAAAAAAATAAACATTTGATTTTGCCTGACGATCTATAAATTTCTGGTCATTTTTTTTTTTTTCCTCGAGCAAAATCGAAAATGTTTGTAATGGCCTTTAAAAATTCCTTATATTTTTCAATGCAATGAATTTTAGGCATTGAACTTTTGTGTGGCAGTTTGCATACCTATTTGCAAACTCTAAATGAAAACATATCAACTATCAGAAACATCAAAAAATGTTATAAAATATCATATACAATATTGTTTACATAAATTACACTACCAATGTAACCCATTAATACAATATCAGGAAATTTTGCAATAGAGGGTCCATAGAAGATTAAGAGAGGAGATATCCAACTTAATCTTCTATGGCCCCTCCATAATTTCCAAGAATTTCTTCGCTAGTGCCGTCTTTAACATCACTGTCCCATATATATTTCTTTAGGCACTCCACAATTGTATCATCCCTTCCCACAATCATCTCCTAAGATCTTCTCAGTAGTGTTTCAATCACCATTAACATTTTTTCAATGATGATAACCACCATGGTACAAAAGGCTGACGACCAAACCCTTCTAGCCAGGGTACCCACCCGGGTAAGCAATCACCCAAAAGTCCATCCGACAAACAATGGTAGGGAGGCACAATGCAGCTAACAATGCACCTATTGTCTCGACGCAATGCATGTTGGTGTCAAATTCTATCAGATATCGATACTAGATAGGCCTACCTTGTTATAGACCTAGCTTGTTAAGATCGACAGGCTGCAGTGGCTACATCTACTTAGATATACCGATATATCGACCAACTCTTGAAATGTATTCTTCTTTTATGGTGGGGGTATCGGAGATTAACGGGGGATTTTGAGTTTCTACTGATGCTACATGATTTTGTTGTTCCTTTTTAAAATTATTGCTATAGAACGGGAAATTAACGCTAAATATAAAGGGAAATTAACGCTAAATATAACGGGAAATTAACGCTAAATATAACGGGAAATTAACGCTAAATATAACGGGAAATTAACGCTAAATATAACGGGAAATTAACGCTAAATATAACGAAAAATTAACGCTAAATAAAACGAAAAATTAACGCTAAATAATAGGGGAAATAATCCCAAAATTAGAACAGGAAAATATCGTTAAATTATAATAGGAAATCAACACAGAAATATAGAACGAATCGATCGCAAATATAGTACGAAAAATAGGTGAAAAGATGTAAGAGAAATAAAATGCCTTTGTCCATTGTTCATCCAAATGAAATACTCATTCAACGAAGTACCTATGATGTCAGTTGAAACACAAGGGACTTTAGCGTGGAAGACTGATAGGTACCTAAGCCTCTAACATACAAAGCAAGATGATTCCGCTTGTAATGACCATAAGAGATATGCTCACTCTCATCCACACGAGCCAAATTACAACAGTTCTTTCTTCTGCCAGTGAAAAGAAGGAAGGTTTGATCAATAGTTCCGAGAAGCATCAGAAAAGTGTATCAGTATATGTATCAGTATGGGTGTGTGCCACGCAATACATGCATTTCTATACTCTGAAATCAAACCAGATCTTTGACCTAGGATGACGTAATGTAGAAGTAGGTGTGGACTCTATGTCACTTTCTGATAACCAACTATAGTCAATCTAATATATGTGAATGAACAGTCTAAATAATTATAGTAAACTGGCATTTGTATTATTTCTTAAATAAAGCAGCAAATTTTAAATATATAAAACTGATTAACTTGTTTATACTAGCCTACAGAATCAAGAAATTCTGAACGGCAAGGTTCCAAGCAACTCCATTTTCAGAAGAAGAGAAATCTACCATCTTTATATAGACTAATAAAAAGTGTTTCCCAAAAGATATGGAGATGAAAGAAGTGTTTTAAATTCCTCTTAATTCTCTCCGAGATAGTCCTAGAGACTCCTAGACAATATCCTACATCCTCGTAGACAAAGCCACCTCATCCTAATGATGTCTCAAGAAGCTCAGTTACTCTCATGATAAATTGGCTGAAATTCTTGCGGCAAGCGCCAGCCACTTCGCCTGGCCATCATCACTTACGGAGACAAAAAAGAACTCTAACACCATTAGAATCTTTTGTTGTTCTTCAGGGCAGTTGTTGTGAAAAGATGGTAAGTCCGTATGGAGTGATACGTCAAAAAACAACAGATAAATATTACCGAAGAAAATGGGGAGAAGAAAGAGCTGGGTGAGGTAGAAGTTGTTGGCAGTGGTATGGTAGTTAAGAAGGAGACTCACTGTTTCACTGACACTTCAAATGAATAATGCATCGATAGTTATGTTGTATACCAAATACGTGATATTTATCTAAAAAATAACGTCCAAGTCACAAAACCTCCTATCTGAGTTTTTAAAAATGTAATCATATTCTACCGATCAACAATTTCCTTTAACTGGATATGCTTTTATATCCTTTATTTTAATAATGAAATGTAAAATACTAATAAAACTCTACATAGCTCCACCTAAAATCATCTCTAACTACCATGTACAATATCTTATCACGAAAAACTCTGAAAAAAGAAAAACATTTTGAGAATAATACTTCCATGCCCTTCTTTGCAAGAATTTTTTTAAGAATTTAATATTCAGCTGATGTAATTACTGACGTTCTACATTATCTATGCCGCCATTTTTTCTCATCTTGCCTTATTAATATCGTTATGTGTAATCTTGTAATGCAGTCAAAAGTCGGCATTGCATTTCTCTCCACGTTGGAAGTTATGACCAATGGAACTCACAAATAAACCTGACGTCCGGGATTTGAAAAAGAAAATCTAATTAAGATGACACAGAGACTGTTTCTTTGGTGGAAATAACAGACAAAAAATAGGGATTCATGGCTACTGAAATAACGTTGGTATCACAGATACAGGAACACTGAAATATCCTCGGTATCACAGATACAGGAACACTGAAATATCCTCGGTATCACAGATACAGAGCAAATGAAATACCCTCGGTATCACAGATACAGAGCAAATGAAATATCCTCGGTATCACAGATACAGAGCAAATGAAATATCCTCGGTATCACAGATACAGGGACACCAAAATACCCTCGGTATCACAGATACAGAGCCAATGAAATTCCCCTCAGTATCACAGATACAAAGCCAATGAAATACACTCGGTATCACAGATACGCTGCTACTGAAATAACCTCGGTATCATGGATACAAAGAGCTACGAATTGTACCTCACGAATTCAATTATATGTATTTGCCGGGAGATATTCCCATTTTGTGCCGCCCATTTTATCGTTGATATTTCTGACGAGGAATTTTCCGTCCATAATTCAAAGTCCGAAATGTGACTGAAAACAGAAAATGAAGACTTGTTCCGAATCGTAAAGAGATTACCAGGTTTGGGTACTGGCGGATGCTGTAGCTTCTGAATTCTGAAATTGTGAGTTTGTATTGTTTATTGTGTTTTGGTTAATTATAAAGTCTCTTTTTTCCTCAAACCATCTTCCAATGTTCTTTCCTTTATTTTCTTTCAAATTTACATTAAGATTCAGTAGCAACATTTAAAATAATTTTCATTTATACAATTTTCGCTCGAAGAGATTATCTGGGTAAAGCAAGAGAAAATTAGAAGAAAACTCCACTTTTAATCTTCTATGGCCCCACCATAACTTCCATGCCAATATTTCATACCTTAACGTGTTAAATTACTCCATCCCTGAAGAGGGGAATTTTCCGTAACAATCTGTCCCCCACCGCCAAAATCCCGATTCCGTTTCCTCCTCGAAATCTGTTTTCCACTTCAACTTTCGCACTGTTTTCACCCTCGGAAATAACACACGATTTTATGCATTCCTTCCGCCCTTTTCGACCAGGAAACATTTCAGGGGGTGGCCTGTTAGAGTCCAAAGTTGGGAGCGAGGGTTAGCAACCGACCCAGTCGGCCACGCTCTGAAAATATTATATTCAAATTGAAAATTGATTTGCCTGTTTGTTGAATCAGCTCTGGAGAATGGCTTTTGAATGTTTTCAACGAATTCGATTGGAAAATACTTCGTATATTATTACCTTAGTAAACTGGAGTTGCATTACAACGTTTAAGCTAAAACTGTGAAAATAATAACGAGTTTGCTGAAGATTTCAGTATTTATATCGGAAATAATATTACTTGAAAGCTGAAGAATGCGAATAATGTTTCCAATTAAAAAAAGATTGAATAAAATCTAATTATGAAAAGATAACTGATGCAAGTATTCAACTTGTAATTTAAATAAAGTTGCACATGTTTCCAAAAAACTGTATATTATGGTATCTATCTAAAAGTTATGGTTGTAACATCGAAGATTAGGAGGTGATAAAGCCTCCTATGACTTTATCTGATCGAAAAAATTGAAATTCTTTCTCTTTGCAACAAAAATTTCGCAACCTTTTGACCAACGAATGGTCTGACGAACAAAATCGTTAAAATTGACTATTCGAACAATGCTATTACCTGCACATTTTTGTGCGAGCAGTGAAATTATAATTCGATTTTAATCACTAATGACAATTTTGATCTGACATCAAATTGGGATGATAAATTACAAGGCTTGTACCTACAGACAACAACATCAGCATTTGTTCGGAGACTCTAGGGACGCGAAATAAGCCTCACAGGCACTCCCCAAATTGCAATTCCTTTTGTCTTGCCTGCCTGCCAGCCAGTCTCATAGCGTCTGAAAATAACTACAGCTCTTCTCCTTGTTTTTCATCTTTTCTTCCTATCGCGAAATCCTGAGAGATTCGTAATGACATTTCGACACTCTTAAACTCTCCCTCCCTCTCCCGGACCCCGACTTCCCGTCTCCCACCTCCCCCTTCTCCCGCACCAACGCGCAGTTTCGCCAAAAGCTTCTCACGCGAATTTCTACTCTGACTCGTAATCTCGAGATGATGTTTCGTCAATACGGAGAAAGAAATAGATCAGTTTTTAAATGCATTGTTTGAAATTAAAATAAAATCAACATTTTCATTCACAATACATACTATTATTTTCTATTTATAACTATTTAAAACCGTATTCGGTTAGTTGATTAGGTTACATACCAAAATAATTTTTTTTTGTTTGGTAGTTATTTCGTCTGTTATGGTAAGAATTTTACAAGATTAGATTTATATCTTCTAGAATTGTAGTTAATTATATTAGTTGTGTATTTATTATAGCAAGGAAAAGATATTGTTATTAACCGGAAAGTGATACAGTGATACATCATAATATCACTACTCTGTTTTCTCAAGCGAAAGCTTTAGGGTAAGTTCTCAATTATCGGTCACTACTCCATTTTCGAAAATGGAGTAGTGACCGATAATTAAGAACTTTCCCTAATGCTTGAAGAAAAAATACAGTTTACTAATTTAACATTTCCAAAAGACACTTTATATCGAATTGTAATACTTGTAGATATTTTAAAATAGGTCTGAGTACATGATTACATACGTGTAAAAATTGAGAATGATAGGAAATTAGAAAAATGCGATTTAAGATGGGAAGACTCTTTTCTTAGATAGTACCTACATAATTATCATCATCATTGTCCTACATGAGTAAAAAGTCTTTCGCTCATATTCCCCCACCTTTCCCCCACTTTCCCCCCATGACTTCCGGGGTCGCTATGTCTGATGAATTCGAATCTCAACGGGAGGTGGAAATACAGTTTGAAAAGCTAAAATCTGTTTTTTTCAAGATTTTTACCAAATTTTCACCAAATCCTTTTAATACCTTCAAGGTACTTCGTACCAAATATTAATAGTCACGTACTGACTTCATACTACTTCAAATGAGAATTACTATGTACACACTGATCCGAATTCTGGGCAGTAATCCGTTTCTCCCGTGCCGCTGCAACACTGTTATCGCAGACATCATCGGACGCATCATAGTCAATTAGCGGGGGTGTTTTTCTTCGCTTATCTGGCTTTCCCTAACCTCGTAAGCGGGGGAATCTTCACCGTAAGCACTGCCATAAGCACACCATCTTCTCCAGCACTTTAATGTGCTAATGATATTGCTTCCCTCTTCCACTGTAATTAGGGGAAATGTAATGTTTACGGGGGGTGGAGAGATGGGGCGGGGGGTATTTAAAGATGAAAATATAGGAATGAGTACGTGGCATAGATGCGATGTATCCTATCTTTTGGTTAGGATAGATCGTATCTGGAGTACGATATTTGGGTACATTGTATCTATTCTATGAAATAAGGGTACATCGTATCCATGCTACGAGATTAGAATACATTGTATCCATGCTATGAAATTAGGATACATCGTATCCATGCTACGAAATACTAACTTTAAGCATCATTAATATAATTTTCACACTTGAAAGTCATCAAATAGGAGATACAAGTAAAGGCATCATCTTTAACATAAGTTAGTACACACAGTAGTATAATTCAATAACAGTATGTCGTAACTATAGCGGTATTTACGGCATAAGTTGCTTCAAAGTTACACTTAGGAGTATCTGATCACTTACCACACAGTGATCACATACACTCTTGCACATTACTGATGATGTTTAATATTCATTAATTACTGTCGGAATACGTAGCGACAGCATTCAAAGTTTGGCCTAACCGAGTTGCGATGATGTAGCGGCGATTATGGCTGGCGAAAGCTACTCTGAATTACGGTAGATTATGCCGCGCTAGTTAGTTAGCTTGACTTATTTCGAAAGCAAATGTTCAAGTTAGATTAGGGTTAGGTACGAGTTATTGAACGGTTCCACATTTTCGAACAGAAAGAAGAATTAAGTAATTAAATCCATGTTTTAAGTGATATCCATGATACTTCTTGATACCTTAAGGTATCTGAGGTATCATGGATACCAATCGAGGTAATATTTATTTTTATTTAAGAAAAAATTATATAATTGAATTTTGTTAATTTAATTGGTATCCATGATACCTGAAGATATCATGGATGCCAATTAAATTATTAACTATTTTTCTCCAACACGATGGGTAATTTAGAACCGTACGAAATAACTTACCCTCTATTAATGGTGGTGGATAATTAGAATATCTTGACACTTATACAGTATCGGAATATAAATTTATTGATAATCGATTTTGTATAATGAATAACTATGAAATAATTTCTTGATTATGCAATACTATAATACTTTGGTAGATCCTAGTTCATGTCCTTATTTCATTTAGGGACGTGAACTGGGAACCGATCCAATTACCCCCTTCCTAGAATTAACGTCCCTAAATGAAAAAGGGACACGAACTAGTGAGGGGGCAATTTTTAATTGATAATTTTCTTATTTGGTTAACCATTTAAAAAAAAAAAGAGTAGGTATATAAATTTCAATTAGTTTTTCAAAACGATATTCTTTAATTTGCTGAATTTCAATTTCAAACATTCCTTTTTGGTATTATTTGTATATGTAGTCAAGATACTAAATTTTCTGTCAATTAATATTTATTAGCGCAATACTTTTTAATCAGGTAAAGGATAATTAAATTAATGTTTTTTTTAAATACCACTTCCTAGTTCACACCCTATTTCAATTAGGGACGTGAACTAGGAACCGGTCCAATTACCCCCTTCCTAGTTCACGTCCCTATTTCAATTAGGAACGCGAACTAGGAACCGGTCCAATTACCCCCTTCCTAGTTCACGTCCCTAAATGAAATAGGGACGTGAACTAGGACTTTACCAATACTTCTGTTAAAGTTTAAATTAATAATCCAATTGATCTTTAATAACTTGTATATTTTAATAACAAATTCGATTGAAGCATTGTAAAATAGATAGTCCTGTTTCTTCACGTTATAGTACCGAAATAAATTTGAAATAAACAACAACATATGCGTACGCCTTTACACAGATAAGCTGGTTTAACTATAACTGAATATTCGAAAAATAATTACTATAAAAAAAGTAAGAAATTTAAATCAAAATCCCTACCCAGAGAAAAAGTTATGGTTGGGCCATAGAAGATTAAAAAGCTGCCCAACATAATCTTCGATAACTCCACCATAACTTTTTTCCCTCTGTAGGTGGTGTATCCCATTGCTGTATCCCAGAGGACGAACGTCTGTGTTCACTAACGAGCTGTAAAATTGGAGGTAAATCGAAACCATCTGTTGGGTTGACTGGCTCTCAGATTCTCACTCGAACATCAATAATAATTAAATGGACTTTGCTGATGTAAGTTATGGTGGGGCCATAGAAGATTGAAAGGGGAAGGTATGGTGGGGCCATAGAAGATTGAGAGGGGAAGGTATGGTGGTGCCATAGAAGATTGAGAGGGGAAGGTATGGTGGTGCCATAGAAGATTTAGAGGGGTGGAACCATAGAAGATTAGATTGGCTTACACCAAAAACTTACTATCACTTCATTTGCCTATCACTTCATTTGCCTATCACTTCATTTGCCTATCACTTCATTTGCCTATCACTTCATTTGCCTATTTCTCCCATCCCTGCCCGCGCTATGGTTCCTTCCGGTTCCTACCCAGAGTCAGGTAATTAGTTATAGGACACAGTTTGTGTCCCCGGTGTACTTACCGACCACAAGCTAACTATAGCTTAGGCAATGGAACAGCAGAGGTATAAGCTTACAAGCTAACCATCGGTTGTTTCATTTATCACTCTTCCCAGACGGAAAATTAGTATCACCTATTTTCTATATAGCCCCAGACGGAAAATTAGTATCACCTATTTTCTATATAGCCCCAGACGGAAAATTAGTATCACCTATTTTCTATATAGCCCCAGACGGAAAATTAGTATCACCTATTTTCTATATAGCCCCAGACGGAAAATTAGTATCACCTATTTTCTATATAGCCCCAGACGGAAAATTAGTATCACCTATTTTCTATAGGTGATACTAATTGATACCTAAGAAGATAAGCTATATGGGGTAAGTTTCAAGTTGTCGGTCTGTTCCTTATTTTCGATGATACAAGGAAATACTGCATAATTTAACATTTAAACTCTTTATTTTAGTAATTATTAAAAAAAAATTCTTACATGATCGAAAATATGGAACCGTCCGGTAACTGGATACTTACCCAGTATGTATTGTCATAAATTATTTGTATTGTAACTAGAAATTTTATTATTACAATGTATATTGTATTCATGACCCAGTATTAATTAAACAGTACTCTAGATTTCCAGTTGGGATTATTTTAATATATTAATAATTAAATAACGAATGTGAGAGTATAAAAAATATTATAATCTCTTCTTTTTTATGATGCTTATTGTTCCTTTTACGATGTTTTTTGTTCTTTTTTATGATATTTTTTTATGACGTTTTTCGCTTTTTATAATGTTTTTCGTTTTTTATGACATTTTACATTCAATCTTTCGTGATGTTCTTTATTTCATTTTTTATGATGTTTTTTTAATATTTGTATTATGTTTTTGTACGATTTTCATGATATAATTTTATTACGTTAATTTTTTTTATTAATCATACATTCAGCTTTAAACAATTTTTAAACACTAAAGACATATTTCATTTTAAACTAATTATAACTACAAGTTGTTTTATAAAACAACCGAAGTATGAAACTGTTCGATAACTCGGAACTTACCCCCATGCATGGTCCCCGGTAGCATTTTTTCTTAGGCCAATATTGGGACAACATTGGCAACGTTGGGACAATATTGGGACTACATTGGCCCGAGAATCATTGCTACCGGGGGTCCATTGAACGAAAAAATAATAAAACAATCCTATCGTTCATCTAGCAATTGACTCGTTCTAACTAAACATACTTTCTAGGCGGGCCTTGTTTGTTGGAATTACTATATCGCCATGTCAATTAGCAGAGGGTGCAGCTAGATCGTCTGACACCTACAGTGTACACAGGGTGTGTCTAATTGATAAAAAATAATAACACAACTAATTCGTATCAATTAAAATGTTTTCTAAATGAATATCATACCTTCAGTCATATATAGTACGCTATATGATGTCTATATTGAACTATAACCATTAATAATTTACCAATTAAAATGTAACCAATATGTAGCCAATATCCCACCAATATGTAGCCAATATCACATCAATATGTAGCCAATATCCCACCAATATGTAGCCAATATTCCACCAATATGTAGCCAATATCACACCAATATGCAGCCAATATCCCACCAATATGTAGCCAATGTCACACCAATATGTAGCCAATATCCCACCAATATGTAGCCAATATCCCACCAATATGTAGCCAATATCACATCAATATGTAGCCAATGTCACACCAATATGTAGCCAATATCCCACCAATATGTAGCCAGTATCCCACCAATATGTAGCCAATATCCCACCAATATGTAGCCAATATCCCACCAATATGTAGCCAATATCACACCAATATGTAGCCAATATTCCACCAATACGTAGCCAATATCCCACCAATATGTAGCCAATATCCCACCAATATGTAGCCAATGTCACACCAATATGTAGCCAATATCCCACCAATACGTAGCCAATATCCCACCAATACGTAGCCAATATCCCACCAATACGTAGCCAATATCCCACCAATATGTAGCCAATATCCCACCAATATGTAGCCAATATTCCACCAATACGTAGCCAATATCCCACCAATATGTAGCCAATATCCCACCAATATTTCCATATACGAGTAGATGACGCGTATCATATACACCGGTATCAAAATACTAAAAATATATATTATGTCATTATTGTTATGTTTGACAACATGACAGGGATATCATGTTCCAGGTCAATCAATTAGATGTACCATGTACCTTTAACGTTACGATCTGGGGACACGAACACCAGCCTAACCTAATAACGGCTAATTTTAGAAATGACCAAAACCTGGAAAAACATGCCTGGACATTCTTTTTCATGGAACTTTGGGCCTTTTAATTATTTGAAACCTTTCTTAAACCCAACAGGTGGGGCCATAGAAGATCATTAACCCCCCTTAATCTTCTATGGCCCCACCATAACTTAATTCACGTGTGTTTTCAACGCATGCATGACCTTTTGATCTAGGGTTTACAGTTACATTGGTACAGATATTTCCAGACAAAATCGCTAAGGTTAATCTGTCGAACTTACGCTATCCTCCGTCTTAATCATTGATTATGATTGGCATCTTTAATCAATGATTATGATTGGCATCTTTAATCAACGTTTAACCCCTCATTTCCCAATGTACTCAATAACACACTACTATTTTTACCCGAGTACATAGATACCCCAGAAATTAATAATTTGTTTGTTCGTTTCAGTATAATTTGATGGACGTGTTTTCTTTATGGAAATGATTTAGAAAGAATAAAAATAATAATTCTTTTATGGAAGAGTCAGTCAATTACACAATTTTTATATGGTTTCCATTGTTTTTATATATGATTAGATTAGGGTGAATGGCATATCATTGAACGCATTCAATAACCGATTTGGGAAAAAAATTATATATTGGAATGGTATTTTTTTATTTCTATTTAAAAGGTATCTAATTAATTTTTTTTAAATCATGAAATACATAAAGTGTAGAATAAACTTATATCTACATTGGGTAAGTTCCGAGTTATAGGATGGTTCCACATTTTCGATCACATAAGAAAAATAATATATAATTTAAATATCCAGTTAAAATGGATAATTAAATCTTATATGATCGAAAATGTGAAACTGTTCGTTAACTCGGAACTAACACTGTTCACTTTTTTAAAATCAAATAATAATGAATATTTTTTGAAGATTAAAATACTACTTTTCAAGCAATCACAGTTATCATTTCTCCTTTACTAATTTTAAATCGGGGTGATCGGTAATCCCTCCCAAACCCCTCCTTTCACCCCCCTCCTCTCCCCTTTCACAATATTATTCCAGAGAAGGGCTAAAAGCCCCCCACTTCAGAACCAGCACTTCTACCATCTCAACATCTCTAAAAAGCCTCTAAAAATCCATCTTCATAATTTCCATTGAAACGAATTGTCTAAAGATAGTAGGAAAAAAAGAAGAACTTAGTCATTTTATGTACATATAACTAGTGTACTTTCCCGTTAAAAATAACGGGTTTTCAATAGTATTTATATTGCTATAGCTTAACTCGTTAAAAATATACTTTCCCGTTAAAATAAAATCCTATGAATTAAAAGATCATTTCAATATAATCCCATCCCTTTAATTATTACATTTATCATCTTTTTATTGATTTATTTAATAATAAATAAATTATTAGTCAATTTACATCAAAATATTTGAGTAGTCTGTATATAAATACGTATAAAAACTTCCTATCATTCTTAAGAAACGGACTCTAAAAAAATAAATGAACACACGACGAAAATTATTAGGATAGACGTTAATTTACAACTAGGTTTCTAAGGTAGAGTGACAACTACCAGATGTGGACTTAGTAAAAATAGTCATTAAATTGTATCTATTTCTCCACAATGACTATACAATTTAAATAATTTTATGATTTTCATTAAGAAAGAAAAACAATTACAAATCGCATCTAGTTATTGGTACTGTACTCTATACTTTTTATTTCGCACCTAGAGTCCCAAGAGTTTTTTAGAAGTTTCTCTCCTGTTGTTTAGAGTTACTTCTAAAGCAGTTTAGAGTTTTGTCTTTTATTGCACTTGTAAAGAAAGAAAAAAATCACAATAAAATCTGTGAACCTCTGAGTAGGTACCTAGCCACAATATTACCCCATTTTTACCCCAATATTACCCCAATATTGTCATAATATTGTCCCAATATTACCCCAATATTACCCCAATATTGTCATAATTTTGTCCCAATATTACCCCAATATTGTCATAATTTTGTCCCAATATTACCCCAATATTGTCATAATTTTGTCCCAATATTACCTCATTATTACCACAATATCAACTCAATATCACCCCAATATTTACTCCAATATTACCCCAATATTTACTCCAATATTACCCCAATATTACCCCAATATTACCCCATTATTACCCCATTATTACCCCAATATTACTCCAATATCACCTCAATATCACCTCATTATTACCCCATTATTACCCCAATATTACTCCAATATAACTCCAATATTACCCCAATATTTACTCCAATATTACCCCAATATTTACTCCAATATTACCCCAATATTTACTCCAATATTACCCCAATATTTACTCCAATATTACCCCAATATTACAATTTGAAAAAAAAATACTCCTAATCACACGTAAAAAACATAAATTTCCCAAAATAAAGTTTATCCTCCCAATAAATTCCTCTTCCCTATCTACAAAATATCACTTACTAGGTTAAGTGCTCTCAAGTCTCAAAGTGCACTCTCAAGTATATCCCAGACACTCTCAGTAACCGCAATACACAGTTTATGAGCAGTCATATCAGCCACATCGTAAGCTTTTTATCTTGCACCTAATAGCTTTGAGTTACAATCAGGGTTGTGACAATAGGCTTTATAAATCATAGATCTTGAGAATGGACGAAATGAAATGGTATCGAATGCTACATACCGCTGGTGTAGAACCATTCAATACTCTTTAATTCTCTCCGTCTATAGTAGTTCCAGCATCTATGATTTTGAAAGCATATTGTCACAACCCTACTCATGATGTTTTCAAACCAATTCTATTGTTAATAGAAACACTAACATTTTTTCTATAGTTATACTAATTTTTTCAATATCGAATTCGTTTAACAACTTCCACCACTTGCCCTAACCCTGATATGACTAATGCCCACCATACCCTTCCATACCCCCACCATAATCATCCATACCCCACCATACCCCACCATAATCATCCATACCCCACCATGCCCCACCATAACGTTATCAGTACCCACCATAAACAACTCCCAAGGTATCAGATTAAGCCTCTCTGTGATAAATGTACACACTTTAGTTTACGAGTAGAGGTTAGTGTGTTAGATATGATAAGTGTGTCTTTGTTAGCTTGACACACTTCAATGCACACCTGATATATAGGCAGTACATGGGCAGCAATAAGGTAGGCCTAACGAATTACTGCCCTGATTATGCTGATTGTATTATAACTTATTTTTGGAAGATCGATTTAGTTGGGGATAATTTTTCTGATAGGGTAAGTTACGAATTATCGGTCAGTTTCACATCTTCAGTCATATGAGAAAAATGATATTACAATTGTTATTTAATTTAATTTTATTTCAGTTGGTATCCAAGATACCTGCAGGTATCTAGGATACCAACTAAAATTATTTTATACAATTGGAACGTATCCTTGTGTTTCAATTGAATTGAATTTTTAAGGGAATAGTTTGTTGCAATAAAATAATCAATAATACTTATGCAAGTATCCAGATACAGTCATATTAGTCATGTATCTAGATACAGTCATATTAGTCATGTATCTAGATACAGTCATATTAGTCATGTATCTAGATACAGTCATATTAGTCATGTATATAGATACAGTCATATTAGTCATGTATCTAGATACAGTCATATTAGTCATGTATCTAGATACAGTCATATTAGTCATGTATCTAGATACAGTCATATTAGTCATGTATATAGATACAGTCATATTAGTCATGTATATAGATACAGTCATATTAGTCTTGTATCTAGATACAGTCATATTAGTCATGTATCTAGATACAGTCATATTAGTCATGTATATAGATACAGTCATATTAGTCATGTATCCAGATACAGTCATATTAGTCATGTATATAGATACATTCATATTAGTCATGTATCTAGATACAGTCATATTAGTCATGTATCCAGATACAGTCATATTAGTCATGTATCTAGATACAGTCATATTAGTCATGTATCTAGATACAGTCATTAGTCATGTATCTAGATACAGTCATATTAGTCATGTATCTAAATACAGTCATATTAGTCATGTATCTAAATACAGTCATATTAGTCATGTATCTAGACACAGTGATATAACTCGATCATTTATCTAGATACAGTGATATAACTCGATCATTTATCTAGACACAGTGATATAACTCGATCATTTATCTAGATACAGTGATATAACTCGATCATTTATCTAGATACAGTGATATAACTCATGTATTTAGATACAGTGATATAACTCAATCATTTATCTAGATACAGTAATATAACTCATCTATCTAGTATATCCATGCATGTGTATCTAGTACACCCATGCATGTGTATCTAGATACAGTGCGCATCCCTCTAAGTTGTTCTTCACTCTGTAGATTTATTCCCTTAGTATCTCCTCTATCAGATAAGGTGCATAAGGACCCATTAGAGCCACATTAGCACCTATGTACTGCCCCATACCATGATATGGGTGATAGGAAGTGATAGGGGCTTCGTGGTGGGTAGGAAGAGATAGGCTTAAAGGTAAGTGGGGTAAGTTATGGGTTACCGATCACTTCCACATTTTCGTTCATACATTAGTATAATGATTGATATTTACCATTTATTGTAATTGGTATCCATGATACCTCCCGCAGGCATCATGGATACCAACTAAAATAAAATTTAAATAATAATCGTAATATATACCTTTTTTGTAACAATATTGGGGCAATGTTGTAACAATATTGGGACAATGTTGTAGCAATATTGGGGCAATGTTGTAGCAATATTGGGGCAATGTTGTAACAATATTGGGACAATGTTGTAGCAATATTGGGGCAATGTTGTAACAATATTGGGACAATGTTGTAACAATATTGGGACAATGTTGTAACAATATTGGGACAATGTTGTAACAATATTGGAAAAATATTGGGGCAATGTTGTAACAATATTGGAGCAATGCTGTAACAATATTGGGGCAATGTTGTAAAAATATTGGGGCAATGTTGTAACAATATTGGAGCAATGCTGTAACAATATTGGGGCAATGTTGTAACAATATTATGACAATGTTGTAACAATATTGGGGCAATGTTGTAACAATATTGGGGCAATGTTGTAACAATATTGGGGCAATTCTAACTGCAATAATATTTGTACAATTTACTATACTTTACTCATGAAGGCAGATAATTAATTTTAAATATTACCATCTATAATTCTATATAATCACATTATGACAGTAGAGTTCTTCAATTATGTACAACTGAACAGTCTGTAAATTTTGTATTCCGTAAATAATTTACACGGCGAAGTAAAGAAGAGAGAACAAGTCGTTGAGTAATGTATTTATCTTGACATATGCATATTTTATTTAATGTAAGGAAGAACGGTACTTTAATACTATGAAATAATTAATTTTTATCATCTATACTAATAATCCCCGTAGTTTGTTTATTTATTTATTTATTTGGTGTTCGCTTTTACACTACGGGTATTAAACATGAAGAATGTAACTATGATACGCACGGGAATATATTGACTTGGTATTTAAATTCCCCTGTTTTTATTCAATTTTTAAATGCATTTTATCTATAAAATAAATTAGACTATGCAGAAAATTTAATTTTAATTGAATTCATTAAAATTAACCTAATAACGGGTAATAAATTGGTACTGATGATGACCCGTTATTTTTAACGGGAAAGTACACTAATTTTTCATTAATCTCAAATCTTTCCTTTGTTGGAATCAATATTTCCACATCAAAGACATTAATTAGGATTATAATTATTATAAAATATGATAGCAATCTATAGAAAGAAGCTACAACAATTTTTTAAACAAAATTCACAACTTTTCTAAATAAATGTAAAGTACATAAATTTTTATTTCATAAAAAATATGTCCATAATTTATGATAGTCCATAACTTTTTTTAATATATAAAATATATCATTATTGTTATATTTTTTACCTATTCAGTAGATAGCATAAACATCCTCTACATTATAATTCACTAATAATTATCATATAATAATTATGAATAAATCCATAACCAGGATTTAAATTATCTGCCAGTGATTGTAGGTACCTCATAAGCCCATCACTCGTATCGTGGATACCGATAGGCAGTATCGTGGATACCGATACAATACCATGTGATCAGTCTAGCGGAATAATCGACATAATTAAATAACCCTTTAATTTCTTACTATCGTAAAAAGCTTATTGGTATTTTTAATATTATTTTATAACGATTAAATAAGATGTTTAATATTCGAATTAATTTGAAGAAAATATAATGCTATTATATTACAAAAAAATAGGATATAATATATATATAAATAATTATAGATGGAAACTATAAATTCAATAATATACATAGGGTTATAGTTCCAGGTTTTTATTATCATTTTTATCTTTTATTTTAATTGGTATCCTTGATACTTGCAGGTATCACGGATACCAATATCCTTCAGGTATCAGAGGTACCAATTAAAATAACGAGTTAAACTATAAATTATTTCTCTATACTGTTTTATTCGATGTGTATTTGTATTAGAACTTCAACCTCCGTTGAATTTAATCATTATTTTTTAACTCCGAGAAATAAAATAAAATTGTCAGTTGCATATCATGTGTGTCCAGCCATATGACGAACTGCAACCATTATTGCTCAATAATTTAGAATTATTATTAATCATGGATCTAATTGTAATTATAAGCGGTGGATTATGAATATATACGAAGTTATTATTTATCTTTTTTTTTTTTGGTTTTCCTATATTGCAGTTTTATAGAGCCGTAGGTAAAATATAAATATTTTGGCCAATTTCATGTTCGGCCAATAATTATTATCAGTTTACCGGTTTTCTAATACAATCGAAAACGTGGAACTGTCCCATAACTTGTACCTTACCCTACTACAAAGAACTCTACACTGAGGAAAAACACGAGTCAAATTGACTCAAAATTTGAGTCTACAGTTTGACCCAAAACCGGACTAAAAATGTGAGTCAATTTGACTCATCTTAATATTTCACTCAAAAACATTCATAGTCAGATTGACTCAGGTAGAGTCAGTCAAGAAAAAAGACTCCAATGTTGTAGTTTTGCCATCCTTGACTCAAGCGATGAGTCAGGTTGACTCGCAACTTACCCTACTAAGTTAAATTACGAATTATCGGTCAGTTTCACATCTTCGGCCATATAAGAAAAAACAATATTATAATTGTTATATTATTTATATTGGTATAAATAAAATTAACAATTAACAATTATAATATCGTTTTTTCTTATATGACCGAATATGTGAAACTGACCGATAATTCGTATCTTACCCCACTACAGAGAACTGCACGGTTATCGTTTGTTGTGGTTCTCTACTGTTGTCACACGTTCTCTATCCAAGCGATGGTGGTATAGTGGTGAGCATAGCTGCCTTCCAAGCAGTTGACCCGGGTTCGATTCCCGGCCATCGCAGGTTCACTTTTTCATCTTCATTCCATTTTTTTTTTTCATCCAAAACTATAACTTGTTAGGTGATTATTTTATATTTCTGATATCAATTTTGAAACAGTAAAGCCTATTATAGAGAGGTATGGTGGGGCCATAGAAGATTGAGAGGGGAAGGTATGGTGGGGCCATAGAAGATTGAGAGGGGAAGGTATGGTGGGGCCATAGAAGATTGAGAGGGGAATGTATGGTGGGGCCATAGAAGATTGAGAGGGGAAGGTATGGTGGGGCCATAGAAGATTAAAAACCACTCCTAATCTATGTACATTAACACCTTCAAAAATTTCTTTATTTAATAAATTTATACGTATTGAGATTAAATTAATATGATATTTCTATAGTTATTGTTTAATCATTTTACATACAAATAACTAGTAAATGTGCATATAATTAACATTAATGAATTAGCATAAATTAACTAAGATATATCCTTAATGTCTAATGTGACACATCTAACAGAAATATGAAAGTAAATTCCCATGCTAATAATAACAATAGTAACAACAGTCTCAGTGTTTGTATTCCCATTCCCGCCAGGAATTGAGAAGGAATCGTAGAGCATCAGCTGTGCTAAGCAAAATAATATAGAGAAACTACGTCATTTTTATCGCTCCGTAATTTTCCAGCACAAAAATGAAAAAGTAGGAACTTATAGTCAAAAAATAGGAAAAAATTAAATGTAACTTATTTACAAGTTAGAATGTTGTAACTTATTTACAAGTTAGAATGTTGTAACTTATTTACAAGTTATGTTGTCAAACACTGTAACTTATTTACAAGTTATGTTGTCAAACACTGTAACTTATTTACAAGTTATGTTGTCAAACACTGTAACTTATTTACAAGTTATGCTGCCAAACACTGTAACTTATTTACAAGTTATGTTGCCAAACACTGTAACTTATTTACAAGTTATGTTGTCAAACACTGTAACTTATTTACAAGTTATGTTGTCAAACATTGTAACTTATTTACAAGTTATGCTGCCAAACACTGTAACTTATTTAGTAGTTATGCTGCCAAACACTGTAACTTATTTACAAGTTATGTTGTCAAACACTGTAACTTATTTCCTATGACAAATCCCCGACTTAATAATTGTTGACAAAGTAGCTGTCATCGCATTTCCCATTGTTCTTTGGACCAGCAGTGATTTATAACTTTATTAATCCTGTTCGATGCGACTTATCCACATTGTAAACAGTGGCACATCTTGCTAAATTTTGGAGAGAAGAGGTCTAATGGGCTGTACACACGTAGGGTTTTTTAAGTCTTTCCACCAGACTTTTTGCTAAGCTCCTCCTACTTTTTCCACGAGGATATAAGAAAAAATGATATAATTATTATTTATTTTAGTTGGTATCCATGATACCAGCAGGTATCATGGATACCAACTGAAATAAATAATAATTATATCCCTTTTTCTTATATCCTCGTGGAAAAAGTAGGAGGAGCTAAGCAAAAAGTCTAGTGAAAAGACATTAAAAAAAACGAAGAGTGTGTACGGCCCTTAACGTCAATTGATTTCAAAAAGCTGAGAAAATTGGTTCAGTCTTGATTGTTTAGGTTGGAGTGAAATTGGAATTTGTTTAGAGAGAGTTAAATGGAGAGTTTTCAGCCACGCTTTATTTCCTGGCATCTAAGATTTATTGCCTGAGATCTCTATTAAGAAATCGCACTAAGTTGTGTTCCGTTTTTCTGAGGTCAATTTGTAACACAAAGAGTGTTTCATTAGTTCTGTCGGAGAAAATTAATGCACAGTCATTCCTAATTCTTTAAAGATGGACACAATAAAAGCAGTAAGTAATTAGCTTTTGGTTTGTTAACTTATTGTACATCCCATTTGATGTTTTAATTGGTACAGTTTCTCCTAGAGCAGGTTCCGAATTATCGGTCAGTTTCACATCTTCGGTCATATAAGAAAAAAAAGTGATATAATAATAGATTTTTATATTTTTATTGGTATCCAAGATACCTGCACTGTCCTGCATGTATCATGGATACCAATTAAAATCAAGTAATAATTATTATAATGATGTTTCTTATATGACCGAAGATGTGAAACCGACCGATAATTCGGAACTTGTTCTATCTAATCTTCTTTCTTTTACTTTCCTTTTGCTAATTTACATTCAAGAACCACACACACCTATATTCAACTCTCCCCACTCCTAAATCAATACAAAAACACTGAGGTCATAACACCGATTAAACGTTCGATTTTACATAAATACTGAGCAAGATGGAGGAGGAGGAGGAGGAGGAGGAGGAGGAGTGCTAGCAGCAATCTCCCAAGCATCTCTGGCTGGCACTCATAAATCTATCCAGGCTAAGATAGAGATGCAGAATCTTGCTCTGTGTGGAGATGCCCGATTACATCTCATCCCAGAGAGATAATTGAGTTGTAGTAACGTCCAGATAAGATGATGAACAACAAAAGCGGCACAGCCATCGCAACGAGCTAGACCTGATCGGGATGGAGAAGAGAAAGGTGATGGGGACTAGCAAGATGTGGTGAGAACTAGCAAGATGTGGTAAGAACTAGCAAGATGTGGTAAGAATTGACAAAACCTGGAATAAATTGTTTGGTTTAAAATTAGGATAATTTGATTTAAAATTAAAGCAGAAACTTGTGATCAAGCAAAAACTGATTGGAAGAAGCAAGCTTTTCTGAGAAGTAGTATTAATAGATAATGAGACCTAGCAAATCTAATCGCAACAAGCAAAACTTCCTGGGAACAAGCAATACAAGATGAGAACTAGCAAAAACTGATCGAAACAAGCAATACAAGATGAGAACTAGCAAAAATTGATCGAAACAAGCAGAACAAGATCTGACCAAACCAAGCCTTACTACTTAATGAAGAGGATAAGTCAAGGAACTATAAACATCTCATAGTCATTTATGATACAGTTTACTGTTTCTAACAACTTGCTAAGTTGTACAATGTGTAGGTACATCATCTAAATCTCTAAAAGCTTCTAAATTTGGTAGACCTGAAGTAAGAACCCTAATGAAGAAGATAGCTAGGAACTCCTAATACTTTCTTGACATTTCAGTGTTTACAACTCGAAGCAAAGATGTAAAACATGGTTGCAACAGGGCCATGCGAGCCAGCATGACCTGATCGTTCATGATAAAAGAGCTATGAATATTTTTATAATAACTCAACATGTTTTAGTGTATGTAACTTACAGGTGATGAACGTCTGAAAGCAAAGCCTCCTGAATTAACTAAACCTGATGGTAGATCATTTTGGAAACATACTGATGTATAAATAAATGATTAATTAGAAAATAATTGACTTGCAGGTTTATGGTAAGTTCCGAGTTATCGTGCGGTTCCACATTTTTGATCCTAATCATAAAATTTTTTTTATTTGAATTGGCAACCATGATACCTACAGGTATCATGGATACAAATTGCAATACAAGTTAAATAATATTTCTTATCTAATTTTCAAATTTTATCGAAAATGTGGAACCGCTCGACAACTCGTAACTTACCCTAAATGGCAGTTCGAATTATGAGTTATAAGACTTAATACAGAGATCTATAATATACATACATGTTTTTATAACTCAATTTCTAATAAAAGACCAGTTTTATTCTAACTCATAAATATCTGTCAGCAGATATAATTTTATGCGAGTGTTTTATTCTATTTATTATTTGATGTGTCGGATATTTTATATTGGAATACTTTTTAGAATAAGGAAACTGTTTATGAATTGAAATGAGAAATAATGCAATATCTTCAAGAATAAATAAATAATATTACACTAGGGATGAACTCTTACGGTGAAGAACATTCATACAATATCTATTTACAGTCAATACAAATAATATTACACTAGGGATGAACTCTTACGGTGAAGAACATTCATACAATATCTATTTACAGTCAATACAAATAATATTCCAATAGGGATGAACTCTTACGATGAAGAACATTCATACAATATCTATTTACAGTCAATACAAATAATATTCCACTAGGGATGAACTCTTACGGTGAAGAACATTCATACAATATCTATATACAGTCAATACAAATAATATTCCACTAGGGATGAACTCTTACGGTGAAGAACATTCATACAATATCTATTCACAGTCAATACAAATAATATTACACTAGGGATGAACTCTTACGGTGAAGAACATTCATACAATATCTATTCACAGTCAATACAAATAATATTACACTAGGGATGAACTCTTACGGTGAAGAACATTCATACAATATCTATTTACAGTCAATACAAATAATATTCCACTAGGGATGAACTCTTACGGTGAAGAACATTCATACAATATCTATATACAGTCAATACAAATAATATTCCACTAGGGATGAACTCTTACGGTGAAGAACATTCATACAATATCTATTCACAGTCAATACAAATAATATTACACTAGGGATGAACTCTTACGGTGAAGAACATTCATACAATATCTATTTACAGTCAATACAAATAATATTCCACTAGGGATGAACTCTTACGGTGAAGAACATTCATACAATATCTATTTACAGTCAATACAAATAATATTCTACTAGGGATGAATTCTTACGGTGAAGAACATTCATACAATATCTATTTACAGTCAATACAAATAATATTCCACTAAGGATGAACTCTTACGGTGAAGAACATTCATACAATATCTATTTACAGTCAATACAAATAATATTCCACTAGGGATGAACTCTTACGGTGAAGAATATTCATACAATATCTATTTACAGTCAATACAATATATTCTATTAACTTTATTTAGGTGACAAATTCATTCGTGTCAGACAATTAAGGTTAAATCTTACTGTAATGGCAACACTCACAACAATCGCAAGTAATCACAGAGTAGCCTAATATAGTATATAGGATGTTACATGAACATCCTGCAGCTCTATCTAACAGACTAGATGTAACATCTTCTCAGGAAGAAAAAAATAACTTAGAAATTGTTCTTTAAGTACAGATTGCAAGACTTGATTTATTGCTTAGTTTAGAGGTTACTTAGAAGCTATTTAGAGGTTACTTTGCAGCTATTTAGAGGTTACTTTGCAGCTATTTAGAGGTTACTTTGCAGCTATTTAGAGGTTACTTTGCAGCTATCTAGAGGTTACTTTGCAGCTATTTAGAGGTTACTTTGCAGCTATTTAGAGGTTACTTAGAAGCTATTTAGAGGTTACTTAGAAGCTATTTAGAGGTTACTTAGAAGCTATTTAGAGGTTACTTTGCAGCTATTTAGAGGTTACTTAGAAGCTATTTAGAGGTTACTTAGAAGCTATTTAGAGGTTACTTTGCAGCTAGTTAGAGGTTACTTTGCAGCTAGTTAGAGGTTACTTTGCAGCTAGTTAGAGGTTACTTTGCAGCTATTTAGAGGTTACTTTGCAGCTAGTTAGAGGTTACTTTGCAGCTATTTAGAGGTTACTTTGCAGCTATTTAGAGGTTACTTTGCAGCTATTTAGAGGTTACTTTGCAGCTATTTAGAGGTTACTTTGCAGCTATTTAGAGGTTACTTTGCAGCTATTTAGAGGTTACTTTGCAGCTATTTAGAGGTTACTTTGCAGTTATTCTATTTAGAAGTTTCTTCATTTAGTTGTTACAACTAATATGTCTATCAGTTGTTACAACTGATAGAGTATGTCTATGCTATTTTATTTTATCATATTTATCGAATTTGGTTTAAATTAGACCCGTTAGAGGGTCTAATGGGCCGTGCACACGTAGGGTTTTTTAAGTCTTTCCACCAGACTTTTTGCTAAGCTCCTCCTACTTTTTCCACAAGAATATAAGAAAAAACGATATAATAATTATTTATTTTAGTTGGTGATACCTGTAGGTATCATGGATACCAACTAAAATAAATAAAAATTATATCGCTTTTTCTTATATTCTTGTGGAAAAAGTAGGAGGAGCTTAGCAAAAAGTCTGGCGGAAAGACTTAAAAAACCCTACGTGTGTACGGCCCTTGATTAAGAAGCTGTGCTAAGATGGATAAATAAGTCACCAATTAGGAAGATGTTATCAGCAGTAAAAGGTAATAACTAATTGCACTGGGAAACAAAATATAGTAATAGGGAACATTTCTCTAAAGTAATAAGTAAGGAAATTGTGAAAAATGTTAGGTATAAAATTATTTAGAATTTTAGAGAAAATGTACAATTTTGATGATATCGAAAATTAAATTTGTTGAAAAAAAATTTCCTCATGAAAAAATCTACATAATACAATTTTACTATAAAATAATAAGCAATAAACTTTGTATAGGGTAATTTCCAAGTTGTCGGACGGTTCCACATTTTCGATCAAATAACAAATTGAAAATTATAAACTTATTTCTCATATGGTCGAAAATCTGAAACCGTGTGATGACTCAGTCACTACCCCATCCCAAATCAAAGCCTGCAAACATCCTATATTCATTTTCAAACGCTTTCTTTGCTGTAAGAATAATTTTCGTAAAGGCATTTTTTAGGCGTGATAATAAAAATGCAAATGGTGGTGCAGAATATATTGCTTAGTATGATACGACATGAAAACCTGTTAGGTTGATGTGCAAGTGTTTTTGCCCACAAAATGCATGAATAAATTACATAATAACTGGATGGTTAGTTTAACGTATGTGCAGTCAGATCGAATTACGTTCATTGAGTAATTTTTACTTGATTTCTTTGCTGTGGAATAATAAATAGGAAATACAGTGTCATTTAAAAGTAAAATATTGAGAATTAAATAAATTAAATATTAATAATTAGTCAATCATTTAAATGTTAATTAAAAATTTGAATAAATTAACTAATAATTGGTACTAGTTGTAAGGCAAAAATTATGGTGGGGCCATGGAAGATTAAGAAGGGAGATCACAGATAATCTTCTATGACTATAACATTCTCTCCTATAATCTGCTATAACCCCACTATAATTTGTTTTCCGAATATTGTCCCTGCATTTCGTATGAATAATTAGGGTAAGTGACGAATTATCGGTCAGTTCCAAATCATCGGTCATATAAGAAAAAAACTATAATAATAATTTCATTTCAATTGGTATCCATGATACATGCTGGCATTATGGATACCAACTAAAATGAAACTATAATATCGTTTTTTCTTATATGACCGAAGATGTGAAACTGAGCGATAATTCGTAACTTACTCTACGAGCAATGTACTATCATAACATTATTCCTTATTTCTTCTAAGGATAGTACCTAGCCAATCACACAATGACTTAATAAACCACTTGCCCTGTGTAATATGCACATAGATCAGTTCTCCTTTTCCAGATCAGTTCTCTTTCTCCGCGTAGAAATGGTCTGAGTCTGCCTGTTTTCAGGCCTGATCCTTTTGGTCGGATTGGTTCTGTAAATTCAGGCGACATTCAACGACTTCGACCGAATCATTCGGAGAGCTTTTCAATCCCGACTTGTGTTCGAATCAGACTGAATACTCTCAAAATATGGAGGGACCCGTCCCAATTCCAAGTATCGAATGCGCGTAGCTTTGCTGGATTGAATCGAAAATGATTTTTCTTTTTTTTTTGGTTTGACGGTAAATCATTTTACACATATTGGAATAGAATAAATTTAATGGTTTTTAATTCTGTGTATTAATAAATATAGAAAAACGTAATTATTTCCTTTCTATATTTAAATATATTCCTGTCGAATAAAATAGTTTTAATTGAAATCTTTCAAAAAAAATTGGCATGAACTAACAAAAGTGATTAAAACAGATGTTGAATTAAAATTTCAATTTAGAATCTTCCAAAAAATAATTTTGCATGAAATTAACCAATAGTAAATCAAACACAGATGTCGAAAAGCATACCCCTGTTTCCGATGGACCGCGCCCGCTAATAATAATTGATAATGCCGTATATAGGCCACAGGCAGCAGGGCGGGTAATGCCAGAATTGTAACCCTGTGGTTTGACGTCTCAATCTACAGCTTGTTTATGACGTTCCATAATAAATACGTCAGAAGACGTCTCAACAAGCGTCACGCTTCCATGAAATCAGGTAGGCGTACAATCGAGCTAATCTTATATACTGTAGTGGGATGAAACTTGTTTGTCATGTCATTATTATGATTGGCTTAACCACAGAACAACTCTAATTCTCTGAAAATGAACTATTTTATAATTCACCCATAAACTTTATTTACCATTTGTAACAATTTAAAAAAAAGTATCTGGTATAGGGAAAATTCTTAATTTTCGGTAAGTACCCCGTTTTCGGGGTAAGAAAAAACGATATAATAATGATTATTTAATTTTGATTTTTATTGGTATCCATGATACCTGCAGGTATCATGGATACCAATAAAAATTAAAAACGGGATACTTACCGAAAATTAAGAACTTTCCCTATATGCATATCATACCGTGAAAAAAAGCTCTCAAATATGCAAAATTCGTTCATTAACTAGAGTTTTACTCGGAGACTAATTTTTGTTGATAGTACATCTGGTAACTGCTGAATACGTAATAATGCTATGTTTGACGGGGTAATTGGCATGGAGAATAATACTCTACAAAGCAAATGAAAGAGTATGGTGATAAGAAAATCTGACAACGATTATCAAATTAAATGTTGTAGTAACAAAAAAGTATATATAGAACATAATAATATTAACATAATATCAAACATTTATCAAATCATCACCAAAAGAATAAATTTTCCTAAAGTTAATATTAACAACTATTAATATATATAGTTTAACTCCTAAAGAACAAGCCGTTAAATCTCACCGAGTAACCAAATTAGCGGGATACTTCCTCACAACTTGTTATTTAGACGTCACAGTTTAAATTAGAACATCCACAGGCCCCAGCGGGTGACCCAGCCACCACCATCCTTAACCCAAGCACCAGCAATCTTAACAAGCGTGTAATTATTCTAACAGTTTCTCTGGAAATTATCAGCAATACTTGATGAAGGAGACGTGAGACTTAACGATAATTATTAAGTTTAGCAAGATTTAGAATCTAAATTGTTTAATATGTTATGTGAATCAATAAATTTGAACAGTGATTATAGATTCTTTAGAAGTTTACATCATCCATTGATTATAAAAGATTTAAAATAGATTACAATTTTTTGCAACGTATATATAAAATGTTGATTTGGGTTTCCAAGTCATATTTCACTGAACATTTTTGTTTATAACAGTATCTGTTTTCCCAATTAATATTATATGAATAAAATATTACGGAATATAAACAGTTTCTCGTATTGTGAACTCTCAAAATGATGATTATGTTCATTCCGCTTCAATATTGTAGAAACTTGCAGCGAGTTTACAAGCTGTGAAAATAATGATACCGTAGCGATATGTCCCCAATTAAAACATCAAAGGAGAATGTTTAGGCTGTCATTCCAATTCTCATGGCTCGTAACAAGAGGGCGTACACACTCGTGTGCGCACGCCATGACGTCCCGAGAGAGAATGATTGATCACCGTGATCACAACTCCTCCTCAACTATTGAACGTGTGCAGACAACTGCCACGCATCTAGACGTACAATCGTATATCTTGTGAAATTATTGGTACAATTTGATGGGAAGAAATAGTATACTGTCGGAATATTAACGTGTTTTTTTTTTATTTCTGAAAGTAAACTTGTTGGGTCAAATTATAGTGCATTTGATTGATGCAATCAGATATGTTGTACAATTTTAAAGGAACTAATAGCGTTCAGGTTTTCTTTTTCCAATTTATAAAGGTATCATTACTAGAAACTATCAAATGATTGATCAATCAAAGGCGGGGAACACATAGATTAGTTTCACATCATGAAAACTATATTAAAAACACCATCTAAACCACTACATCAAACTGTATGGATGAAAACTAGCACTACTGTATAACATTACTCCTAAGTTTCATATATAGTTGCACTTTTTGCAATAGATACAAAGTACCATCACTCCCTAATTCATAAGCTATAGAAATAGCATGTCTTGAACAGTGTTTACACTGCCAGCACTCTTTAGGATGGCTGTATCTTCATAATTGAGTGATAAGGCTTAACAAGTCTCTTCTAGTTGGGTGTGCGCAATCTAACGTCCAATGCTAGAAAAGACACCGCCGACAGTTTCTCATAAAGTATACAAATTAGTGCTTCAAAGATTTCCAGAACTGAAAGTATAGTCGGCAATTAGACGCTGTTGCCAATTAGCTCCGACTTTGGAAAAAGATTTAAACTAATTATTATATTCCGGGTAATTGCTTTCTTATTTATTTGCCCTGAAGCCATTGATTATACCTACTCGTGTAGTCTGGATACCAATTAAAATCAGTGATGTAGAATATTATTAATTTAGTTGCGCGAATAAGAAACTCTTTTATACTTTAATAATTAGGTGACTACAGATATAATGGCTATTATTTATATATAACTAGTGTACTTTCCAGTTAAAAATAACGAGGCTTAAACAGTAATAAATTACATAGTCTTAGATATCTTATAGTGAATTCACTTGAAATTTATTTTCCTGTATAAGCTGATACTATATTTTATAGATTAAATACATATCAAAATTGATAAAAACCTAAGAACTTCAATTTCATATTAATAGAATCCGATGCTTATTAATGGGTACAATCATGTTTAATACCCTTCATGTATAAGCAGACACCAAATAAATAAACACACGACGGGTACTATTAGGATAGATAGAAACCCACTACCTAACATTTAAATTTAAATATTTCAAAAACATCAGAAAAATATTCGACTGTACGTTTCCTTAGTGAAAGCTGACATTTAGATTCAGTTTGGCTCATCCATTTATTAGGTTTTCCTCTCCAATTACTTTTTAGCAACCCTTCTCCACTTTCCATTGCCGTTTTTTTACCACATTGATGCCAGATGTCGCCACCTCCTAAGATCATATTCGCACTTGAAGTGATACATCACAACTGGGGATTTTTCAAGACCGATATCTCGGGTTACAGAGTTTTGTATCCTGGGCTACAGAGTTCTCTTACTTCTCAATCATCTATTTTAGGTTCAATGTCGAAAATAACTCTTACATCATTTATGCGTCTAAAGTAACACAGGTGGTATATAGGATACAGCTTTAACAATTCTTTAGTCTTTTTTTATTGTTTTTGTACATTTTAATATAATTTTTTTTGATTAAACTTTGATTATTTTTTAATATTAAACTTTGAATTTTTTTTTTAATATTGAATTTTTTATAAATTAAACTTTGATTTTTTAAATTGTTCAAGCTGATAATTTTTTATATTAGGATTTAGAAACGTGCGTAGGGTAAGTTGTAAGTTATCGAACGGTACCACATTTTCGAACATATAAGAAAAAAATATACAATAATTATTATTTAACTTTTAAATAATATTACAATAAAATTAAATAATCTTTGTTTTATTCTATTTCTTATGTGATCGAAAATGTGGAACTGACCGACAACTCGGTTCCTTCTCTATATTTTTGATGACTATATCATGAAGTCTTATAGAAACTATAAATAATTCATTAATTATCGAGAGAAAAAATTGTGGTGGAGTCTCCGAAAATTATACTAAATCTTCTATGGCCCCACCATACCTTCTCCTCTCAATCTTCTATGGCCCCACCATAACTTCCCCTCTAAATCTTCTATGGCCCCACCATACCTTCTCCTCTCAATCTTCTATGGCCCCACCATAACTTCCCCTCTAAATCTTCTATGGCCCCACCATACCTTCTCCTCTCAATCTTCTATGGCCCCACCATACCTTCTCCTCTCAATCTTCTATGGCCCGACCATACCTTCCCCTCTCAATCTTCTATGGCCCCACCATACCTTCCCCTCTAAATCTTCTATGGCCCCACCATACCTTCTCCTCTCAATCTACTATGGCCCCACCATACCTTCCCCTCTCAATCTTCTATGGCCCCACCATACCTTCCCCTCTCAATCTTCTATGGCCCCACCATACCTTCCTTTACAAGAATTACAGCTACTTGTATTATATTTTATTTATTAACATTAAGTTTCTTGAGGAAAAGTATAATACACGTTGAAGACTTACTAATTTTTAGGTTCAATAAAATTATTTAAGTAAAAACATTACTGATACTCATATATTCCTTTGTATAAAATAAATAATATAAAATCCCTGCTGCGTAAAAACATAAATACAAAACTAATAATTAACTAATAACATAACTCATATTTTTATCATATCGGTACATCTTTTTGAAGGTTCAGGTCAAGTAAAGGGAATAATATACAGTGCCTTGTTAACATTGTTGAGATGTAGCCATTATTTTACGCTAATAGAGCATTATATTTCAATAAATGTTATCCTAACAAGATAACAACTTTAATTTTCCTCACCCTAACCTTATCTACTATCAGTTAACTTACTAATTCACCATTTGTAACTTTAAAAAGTACCCTTACTTCTATCTCCGATGGTACTTTCTAGTCCAGATATCTCAATTAAATGGCAGCCAAATTTACGGATCACAATTACATTATCAGTTAGATTAAGATATGAAGCAAGTACGACAACTTCTATACATATTACCCTCCGCTCCAATAAAACTACATTTTAAGTACCACGCTAACGTTAACGGTATATCGGACAAAGGTGCCGCCGCTTCTAAACTTTAAAACAAGAAACTATTCCAGTCAGGTTATTCTGAGTACTGTCAGTTAAAAAAATAAAGAGCCCTTAAAATTTGAATATCTGCTTGTGTTCCGTACATACGATACCTGTAGCTAAAATAATATATAATACAGTTAGTATCATAGATACGGATTTAAAACTATACTGAACACTTGCTGTAAAATTTGAATATTATTCTGCTTGTGTTCCGTACATAGGATACATGTACGATTATACCTAATAAAATAATTATATGGTAGAGTCAGTATCCTTGATACGGATTTTGAAAAATAAAATTAAGTATTGCTATATAAGTGCTATAAAATTAATATAATAGAGTCAGTATCCTAGATACGGATTTTGAAAAATATAGTGTAATATTGCTATCATGTTAATAAATGGAAAGAAAATAAACATTAGAGAAAATAACTTTAAGCGTTTTTGTACGAGCGTTTTTTGCACACCGTTTTCACAGCGTTTTTGACTCTGAGGAAATTATTGTCAAACTCATTCCCTATGTATCCATATGTTACGCGACCCTTTTAGGCGTTTAAACGCTTCAAAAACGCTCGTGTGACCGGGTTCTAATAAAAAAAACCTGAATAGTAATATTAACATCTAAAGATGACCCTGGAGAAGTGATACATTGAAAAAATGGTTTTTAATGGAGAAATTACGTCTTTTTAAAAATAAGATGACACGGTCGAGGTAATATATTCTTTCTCACTGACATTCTATAGACTGTACAAATGGTGTATGTAGATGTTTTTAGATGTTTTTAGATGTTTTTAGAATGCGTATCACCAGCACAGACTCAGCGGGTGACCATAGCAGACAAAACACAGCAATGATTCTCCCTACGGGGAACATTATTGGAGAAAATAAGACATCTATTGATGGCAAGGTAGGTAGTTACTCGATGTCTAAATAGATAGTCATTATATACTTTTTAAATATGACTCATAACTAGAAGAGAAAGGCTACAGTGGGAATAAATAAATTAATGAATGTATTGGTAAAATTGTATGAATCATAATTTGAGTATTTTTTTTTAAATTTTATAGTAAAAAATATTGAAATTTTATAAATCCTAAATTTTGTATGAAATTTTTTGAAGATTTTATTATGAAATATTGAAATTTTTGTAAATGCTACAAAATGATCAGACACAATCTTCGATAACCCGAGCATAATTTCCATCCCATGGTTTCGTGAAATCACTCTAGGTATAGGTATAGGACTATAGGTATAGGACTATAGGTATAGGACTATAGGTATAGGACTATAGGTATAGGACTATAGGTATAGGACTATAGGTATAGGACTATAGGTATAGGACTATAGGTATAGGACTATAGGTATAGGACTATAGGTATAGGACTATAGGTATAGGACTATAGGTATAGGACTATAGGTATAGGACTATAGGTATAGGACTATAGGTATAAGACTATAGGTATAGGAATATAGGTATAGGACTATAGGTATAGGACTATAGGTATAGGACTATAGGTATAGGACTATAGGTATAAGACTATAGGTATAGGACTATAGGTATAGGACTATAGGTTTAGGACTATAGGTATAGGACTATAGGTATAGGACTATAGGTATAAGACTATAGGTATAGGACTATAGGTATAAGACTATAGGTATAAGACTATAGGTATAGGACTGTAGGTATAGGACTATAGGTATAGGACTATAGGTATAGGACTATAGGTATAAGACTATAGGTATAGGAATATAGGTATAGGACTATAGGTATAGGACTATAGGTATAGGACTATAGGTATAGGACTATAGGTATAAGACTATAGGTATAGGACTATAGGTATAGGACTATAGGTATAGGACTATAGGTATAGGACTATAGGTATAGGACTATAGGTATAGGACTATAGGTTTAGGACTATAGGTATAGGACTATAGGTATAGGACTATAGGTATAAGACTATAGGTATAGGACTATAGGTATAAGACTATAGGTATAAGACTATAGGTATAGGACTGTAGATATAGGACTATAGGTATAGGACTATAGGCATAAGACTATAGGTATAAGACTATAGGTATAGGACTATAGGTATAAGACTATAGGTATAAGACTATAGGTATAGGACTATAGGTATAGGACTATAGGTATAAGACTATAGGTATAGGACTATAGCTATAAGACTATAGGTATAGGACTCTAGGTACAGGACTATAGGTATAAGACTATAGGTATAAGACTATATGTACAGCTGCCTGTATCTCAGATCTATATTGGCTATTGTTTACCTAACAAATGGAGTACCTAGTGTTAGGCAGTAATACAAATCTCTTCCCCTAATCTCTAGATACTTTAAACTAAATGAAGTACAGCCTATGACAAATGGTGATAAAGCAGCTTACCCTGAAAATGTTCTGTCAAATCTAGGTACTGAAATGGATATCATCAGTGATAGAATAAGTTACAAATTACAGGTCAGTTCCACATCATCGTTTATATGAGGAAAAATGATAGAATAATAATGATTATATTTTAATTTGTATCCATTATACATGCAGGTATCATGGATACCAATTGAAATAAAATTATTATTATCATAGTATTGTATTTTCTTATATAACAGATGATGTGGAACTGACCGATAATTCGTAACTTACCCTACTCCTTTTTACCATATGAATATAATTTTATTATTTTATTATTTAAATTAAAGAAATCTTATAAAATTTATCTGTAAAATAGAACCAGTTCCATCTTACTTAACAAAGTCCAGCAGATATGAGAACTGTGATTCTGGAGCAGCTTGTACACCACTATAAATAGATAAATATACACGAGCATTAGCACAAAATATATCTATATAAATAAGTCCTTTTTCTTTTTCGCACAGAGAGATATAAAGAAAGAGAGGATTTTATCAGCGATTGTCTATTGCCGATACAAAGCTGTGACGCAGGAGAATTACGGAGTTTGCAGCCAGTATTGCTAGATCAAAGGGAGTATTTTATATATGTTTCTCATGGACTTTGCTGATGTAAATCAACCCTTTTTATTTTCATTACCAGTAATAACGGATTAATTTGAAGTGTTGGTTGAATGTTAGAAGATAAAAGAGGAAGAATACAACACTTGGTGGCCAGTATGGTCAATGACACAATCTGGGCAATATTTGAATTATGAGAACTAAGGTAAACACTCAATTGCCGATATAACGCAATAACCGATAGCATGTTACAAAAAGATGTTCAGTTTTCGATAGGAAGTGGCAAGGAAGGATTTTTTCAGTGTACCGGTACACTGAAAAAAATCCTTCCCTTCGAAAAGTAAATATCTAGATTCTAAATCAATTATTCTTATTATACAATATGTTAAAACAAAAACAAAGAATGGACAACAACATTATACGAAAAAAAATCATATGATTTTTTCAGATTTTTCTGTATTTTAATTAACAGATCGAAAAAGTTCATGATAAATAATGACATTTTATTCGAATGTTTAAAATTCATTTCCCTACATGCCAAGCTGTAGTAGCCGCTATAGTTCTACTGAAGGAAACCTCTCTAGCCCTATATACCAGATTGGCTGAATTTATTTTTCAGCGAGAATATTATCGTACAGCGGCAAACTTCCGGACATAGGATCTTCATCTCCTTCAACAAAAACAAACATTTATTACAATAGCTAAAGTTATTCCCTAAATCCTTACAAAGTTACTTGCGTTATCCTTCCCAAATTGTAGGAAGAGCACGTGTTTCTGTAGCCGACGGTACAGGGCGATCCAATAATGTTGACCGGCTTCTTTGGATGAACCTTAAAAGGTTGTTTCAACAGACTCTTCACTGCGATCAGATCGGCCTGTTACCCCGATCTCCTGCCTTCAGATTGGACTAATAATGTTCATTGGAAAAATTGCAAGAGATTGAAGTTTGCTTAGTAAATATATTGAGGGGAGAGATCACTTTATTGGCTTTCCAAAGGATGAGGGCAGAGATTGGAACTGCACGGCAGAAGATGGAAGCTATTTAATGGTGTAAAGGAACTATCTAGTGTTCGAAAGTAAAGGGCTGTACACACGTAGAGTTTTTTAAGTCTTTCAACCAACCAGACTTTTTGCTAAGCTCCTCCTACTTTTTCCACAAGAATATAAGAAAAAACGATATAATTATTATTAGTTGGTATCCATGACACCTGCAGGTATCATGGATACCAACTGAAATTAATAATAATAATTTTTTTTCTTATTTTCTTGTGGAAAAAGTAGGAGGAGCTTAGAAAAAAGTCTCGTGGAAAGACTTAAAAAACTCTGCGTGTGTACGGCTCTTTATATAGAAAAATTAATGGAGATTAATTTAAGGGTTTAAATTATCCGATAAGACTGAGGGAGATTCTCCATGTAATAGATAGTCCCCTTTACTTTATTTGTAATTCATAGAGTGGAACTGTAGATGAGTTATATTTATTATTACTGTGTATCAATTCAAATGCATTTACTATACAGGGTGTTTCTTTTCTGGTGTGGCAAAAATTGACAGCTTGATTAGAAATTCAAAGTAAGCAATTTTTCACTGATAACATTGTTTAAAACCAAAATTACTATAAATTGAAATAGTTCCTTTTTTATTTTTAACCTCTATATAAATAGGTAATCTAAAATGATACATAATCAGTGATTTATATCTTAGACAACACAATTTGATTAAAATGATATACCATATATCACCACTGTTTATTTATCGCCACGTGAACCAATCCATTGCTCGGGTTTATTGACGGGTATTTCTGACTTAATTCATTCCGATCATGCCCCCCTAATTTTAATTTAGGACCCGCTACTCCATCAGACCGACTGGGAGTGAGTTAACAGCTCTTTTCCATTTAGTCACCGTGTCGTTTTTTCTCCTCTAAATCCTCAGTTTATTCAGGACGAAATGGGTCGTGTGTAGAGACTATTTTTCATCGCCTTTAAAAGAGCTTTCCTTGGTTTACGTGAGCGGGATTGTCAATGAAACACCGCCGCCGATGCTCGCCGCACTGTCGTCAGCGCCAAACGCTCTTTTTATCCATCATTTACCGTGAAAACATTGGGAATCACTGTTTTTTAATCGACGATAACTTTTGTTCTTTCCCTCCTGAGTGATAAATATTCTGTATCCGTGATACCGGCTAATCAGGCGTATCATGCATACCGATTGCAGAAATATACATAAACAACTCAGGATGACACGCCGTGGTCACGTCTCAGTGAAAAGGGGCGGGGCGTCTCGTCACGGCACACCGATGCAAATTAATTTGAAAGAACTGTCTAGGAACTATTTGGAAATGGAAGGAATTCAATTGTTTTAAGTTTCTGTAATGAGGAAGGATTGGAAAAGAAAAAAGAGAAATGTTTTCTTTGAATGTATTTACGTCTGAAAATGCAGTTGCATTTTATTTCTTTTATTGGATTGTAAAAATAGGATGATTGACGGATAATATAAATAATGAATAGGGTTGTGACAATATGCTTTATAAATCATAGATCTTAAGAATATCGCGGACGAAATGAAATGATATCGAATACTATATACCTCTGGTGTAGAACCATTTAATACTCTTTAATTTTCTCCGTCTGTGATATTTTCAGGATCTATGATTTTAAAAGCATATTGTAACAACCTTTCAATGTTTTTCAAATTACGATGTCTATTTTTTATAACTTTCATTTTATTTATGATTTATAACGAATTTTTATTTTACAAGGAAAAAATTTGAGAAAAATATGAATTTAATTCGATTTTCCAATTTTATTTTACGCTACAGAATTTTTATTCTTTTTAATTCCTGATTTCTATAATACTTTATTTACAATCACAGGAGTAGGAGGGTTAAATTTAAGTACACACGTATCTACAATAGGGTTAAAACTTTCCTACCCAAAAACCCTGTTACCTACCTTTCCCAGAAAGATGATATAGAAAATAACTATAAATTCCCTACCATCTCACGACAGTTTAATACATAATATATTTTTAAAATAATTCAAAAATAATATTCCTCTCCGTTCATCAAAATAATTTTCCACCTGCCAGAAGAAGCAAATAAAAATTGAATAATACATTGACTATTGATATGTAGCAGATAGGCTTCTGTAGAATATTCATTGTCTGAAACAAAAATCACAAAAGTACAGCCAGGAAAATGAGTTATGGTGGGGCAATAGAAGATTAAGGGAGGACTCTTCTTAATATTCTATGGCCCCACCATAACTTTCATTCATTAGTCTCAAGTCCCGAAAAAATTTGATACAAATTTTAAAAAATATCAAATTCATAAATCGAAATTTAAACAAAATGTAATTAAATTTAAGTTTACCACTTTAGTAAATAAAATGTACTTTATATCTATTTCTTTACTGCCCACAATAGCCTTTAAAGTTTAAAGGCGCCTTTAGTGAGTGACTGTACGTTAAGCGAGTTGTCAAGTGCTAAATTCCTGTGAAATTGGATTTCTAGACGAAAAAATATTTGACGAGTTTTTGTCTTGGTACTTTTTGCGTAGAATAAAATAAAGGCCTGGGAATCATAGGAGATCATCCATGGATTTATCTACGATAGATCATGGATCATCCATGTATTGCCTACGATTGATCATTGTAGATCATCCATGTATTGCCTACGATTGATCATTGTAGATCATCCATGTATTGCCTACGATTGATTATTGTAGATCATCCATGGATTTACATACGATTGATCATTGTAGATCATCCATGGATTTACATACGATTGATCATTGTAGATCATCCATGTATTTACCTACGATTGATCATTGTAGATCATCCATGGATTTACCTATGATTGATCATTGTAGATCATCCATGGATTTACCTACGATTGATCATTGTAGATCATCCATGGATTTACATACGATTGATCATTGTAGATCATCCATGTATTGCCTATCGATTGATTATTGTAGATCATCCATGGATTTACATACGATTGATCATTGTAGATCATCCATGGATTTACATACGATTGATCATTGTAGATCATCCATGTATTGCCTATCGATTGATTATTGTAGATCATCCATGGATTTACATACGATTGATCATTGTAGATCATCCATGGATTTACATACGATTGATCATTGTAGATCATCCATGTATTGCCTATCGATTGATTATTGTAGATCATCCATGGATTTACCTACGATTGATCATTGTAGATCATCCATGGATTTACCTACGATTGATCATTGTAGATCATCCATGGATTTACATACGATTGATCATTGTAGATCATCCATGTATTGCCTATCGATTGATTATTGTAGATCATCCATGGATTTACATACGATTGATTATTGTAGATCATCCATGGATTTACCTACGATTGATTATTGTAGATCATCCATGGATTTACATACGATTGATCATTGTAGATCATCCATGGATTTACCTACGATTGATCATTGTAGATCATCCATGGATTTACCTACGATTGATCATTGTAGATCATCCATGGATTTACATACGATTGATCATTGTAGATCATCCATGTATTGCCTATCGATTGATTATTGTAGATCATCCATGGATTTACATACGATTGATCATTGTAGATCATCCATGGATTTACCTACGATTGATTATTGTAGATCATCCATGGATTTACCTACGATTGATCATTGTAGATCATCCATGGATTTACCTACGATTGATCATTGTAGATCATCCATGGATTTACCTACGATTGATCATTGTAGATCATCCATGGATTTACATACGATTGATTATTGTAGATCATCCATGGATTTACCTACGATTGATTATTGTATATAGATCATCCATGGATTTACATACGATTGATCATTGTAGATCATCCATGGATTTACCTACGATTGATTATTGTAGATCATCCATGGATTTACATACGATTGATCATTGTAGATCATCCATGGATTTACCTACGATTGATTATTGTAGATCATCCATGTATTGCCTATCGATTGATTATTGTAGATCATCCATGGATTTACCTACGATTGATTATTGTAGATCATCCATGGATTTACATACGATTGATCATTGTAGATCATCCATGGATTTACATACGATTGATTATTGTAGATCATCCATGTATTTACCTACGATTGATCATAGGAGATCATCCATGGATTTATCTACGATAGATCATAGATCATCCATGGATTTACCTACGATTGATCGCATACCCATGATAGATCTTGGAAGTTCACTTTATATATGTGGTATATGGAAAATTTTCTATTATATAATATATCTACGGTAGAACTCCTCTATAGTGAATATATTGTCCTGGGTAAGGAAGTAGCCTGTATAGTGAGCAAATTTTCTTTAATCTGCTACGAATAGCCATCAATTGTAGATACTATATTAGAAAAGTTATATTAATCTATACTAATAATTTCCGTAGTGTGTTTATTTATTTGGTGTCCGCTTTTACACTATGGGTATTAAACATGAAGAATGTAACTATGATACGCACGGGAATATATTGACTTGGTATTTAAATTACCCTGTTTCTATTCAATTTTTAAATGCATTTTATCTATAAAATAAATTAGACTATGCAGAAAATTTAATTTTAATGAATTTATTAAAAGTAACGTAATAACGGGTAATAAATTGATATTGATGATGACCCGTTATTCTTAACGGGAAAGTACACTAGTTATTATATAGTCTTTCTTGCATTATCGAAAATGATGAACCGTCCGTAATTCAAAAACTTTCCCTCCTCTTACTTATACTTTTTTTAAATATTTATCTGTTTCGAACTCCTATTTAAATACAGTGTGTTTAAAAACACATTTTTGGGTAAGTTCTTAATTATCGTACAGTTCCACATTTTCGGTAATATAAGAAAAAAGGATATAATAATAATTATTTTACTCAACCAATCCTAGTGAAATAATTATTATTATATCATTTTTTCTTATTTGACCGAAGATGTGGTACTGACCGATAATTAGGAACTTACCCTATATCCATTTGAAACCATTTATTCCTCTATTATTACAGTTAAATCATTTCAAATCATAATATATTAGATTACATATAAATGCCATATATATTAAAATTGTTTATTTTCCCCATATTTTCCGATATCATACTATAATCATCCTTTTTTTCACTATACATTTTTCCGGATGGACTAAATAAAGGGCTATAAATTCCTATAAAACAATAAGGGTTAAATTCCAACCCTGACCAATAAACCCACTAAGTTTTTATTGGTGGTTGAACATGTAAGTTGATGTGGTATCATGGATACACCAATGGGGTTTGATGTGGTATCATGGATACACCAATGGGGTTTGATGTGGTATCATGGATACAAAATAGAGTTACATGTGGTATCATGGATACACCAATGGGGTTTGATGTGGTATCATGGATACACCAATGGGGTTACATGTGGTATCATGGATACACCAATGGGGTTTGATGTGGTATCATGGATACACCAATGGGGTTTGGTGTGGTATCATGGATACACCAATAGGGTTACATGTGGTATCATGGATACACCAATGGGGTTTGGTGTGGTATCATGGATACAAAATAGGGTTACATGTGGTATCATGGATACACCAATGGGGTTACATGTGGTATCATGGATACACCAATGGGGTTACATGTGGTATCATGGATACACCAATGGGGTTTGGTGTGGTATCATGGATACACCAATGGGGTTTGATGTGGTATCTTGGATACAAAATGGGGTTACATGTGGTATCATGGATACACCAATGGGGTTACATTCAACCCGTTGACATATCATAAGGTATAGCTCCTAACTATCGAACAGTTTCACATTTTCGATCATATAGAAAAGTGTATATTAATTATTGTTTTAAACTTTATTTAATTGATGTCATGTATACCAATTGAACTAACAAGTTAAAAGATTTAAATATTCATTTTTTCTTATATGATTGGATATTTGAAAGCATCCGATAAAAAGGAACTTACCTATAAATATATCAAAATTAATTTTTAACCTATTTTCGAACCTATCAAATGCAATGTAATTAAAATACTACCACCTAAATCTCTTTCACCGATAGTACAGGAGGTACTAGTAACTAGTACATACAAAAACCAGTAGTACAAAGTATCAACGCACTTGAGTTATGAAGTAGTTTTCTATGTGTGAATTATAGAAAACGATATACATCAAGAATTTCGTCACAGGTATCCCTCAATGACCAAAGTTTTCTATTATTTTAATCATAGAAAACTATCTAGTATACCCGAGATATGAAGTGGCTGTGAGTTACGAAGGAAACACTACTTCATAACTCAGGAGTTTCCCAGTACCTATAAAAAGCAGTACACCAAAAAAGCAGTACAAAGCACTCATCTAACCACTGGTGGTGACACAGTACAATACTATGTACTGTACAGGGTGAGTGACAATGTATACACAGCAAATAAAGTACAGCTTCCGACTATAAAACTTTGGTCAAATAATTTCAACCAAAAAAATTCAACAGAAAACAATGAAGGGATTTTCTTTAATTTAAAATCATAAAACACATAGGACACAATGTCACACCTCTAAGTTCTATTTCATCTTACAACGTGAAACAATGAGAATAATAGCAATAAATAGGCATTTATACCCTATTTATAGCAATAAATAGAGTGTAAATACCTAGTTATTGCTATAAATAGAGTATAAATACCTAGTTATTGCAATAAATAGAGTATAAATACCTAGTTATTGCTATAAATAGAGTATAAATACCTAGTTATTGCAATAAATAGAGTATAAATACCTAGTTATTGCTATAAATAGAGTATAAATACCTAGTTATTGCTATAAATAGAGTATAAATACCTAGTTATTGCTATAAATAGAGTATAAATACCTAGTTATTGCTATAAATAGAGTGTAAATACCTAGTTATTGCTATAAATAGAGTATAAATACCTAGTTATTGCTATAAATAGAGTATAAATACCTAGTTATTGCAATAAATAGAGTATAAATACCTAGTTATTACAATAAATAGAGTATAAATACCTATTTATTGCTACGATAAGAATCATTTCCATCTTTTTTTAATCTATATTTAAGTTGAAAATATCATATCAATATAATATTTTAATGTACATGTATAAGAATCTAGATTGTCACTATGATCATTTCCTTTTCAACCGAATAATATTAACAATTTCACTCTACCTCTGTTCCATCGGTCTACTTCTCAGAGATCTCTTGTTTTTGATGCAATAAACTTTAGGAATAATTTCGATGATGAAATAAAGTACTTCCTTATTAAAATTCTAATGTAAATTTATAAGAAGTCGTAACTGTTAATCCGTATATTTTTTCCTGTAATACATTATGGTATATTCTACGTAACTTTTATATTTTATATAATTGTTCTTTGTTTTTAATTAGTTTATATAGGTTACCTCAGAAGCGAAAACTTAAAAAGGCCACAGAATGGTTATTTCTATAATAATGTAGTATATACCTCTATTCAAACTGTTCTTTTTGTGCTTATAAGTATAAAAAATTCCTAATAACATATAATTAAATGGTGTTAATTATAATACCATATTTGCATAGAAATCGCCTGTTTCAGTCTCATATCAATTTTACGGTATTATTAGCCATGTTATACCCATATTAATAGCACCATTCTACTTACCTATTTATTAATTCGTGAATTTTCCCATTGCTTAATGTGTACTTTTCCCTTGTTAATAGTGAAAAGATGATATTATTATGATAATATTGATAAAAAGTATGTCTTATATCTGTAGACTTTGGCAATGGGACACTTTTGGGATATATTTTCTAACGGTGTCCTAACACTGTTAACTGTGTCCTAACACTGTTAACTGTGTCCTAACACTGTTAACTGTGTCCTAACACTGTTAACTGTGTCCTTACACTGTTAACTGTGTCCTAACACTGTTAACAGTGTCCTAACACTGTTAACAGTGTCCTAACACTGTTAACAGTGTCCTAACACTGTTAACGGTGTCCTTATATACTCACACAGTGTCCCATTATCACATTGTATCTGGACACTGTCCACCTCTTCAATGTGTCCCTTTTAATGACTACCAGACAGGTAAATTACAGGTGTGACTTATTAAGACATTATAGGAAATACTTTAAAATGAAAGAACCTGTACATTAAAGTACTAAGCTTTTTTATTATTGCTATATATGATTAAATGTATAGTGATTATGAATACGTGGAATATATATATATAGTGTTTAATATATAGAAATATTATCCTCTATTGAATATAAATTATATTAATTTCTTCAAGCATATGGATATCTTTTTCGCTTGAATTGCTTTTATTATACATATTATTTACTTATATAGTCAATTATATTACGCATAATAGGGTTAGTTACGAATCATCGGCCACTACCACATCTTCGGACACTTAAGAAAAAAACAATATAAAACTTGTTATTATTAGATAGCACTGAATAATAATTATAGATTTTTGTTATATGATCGAAAATGTAATACTGACCGATAATTCGGAACTTACCCTATACACTTTATAGATTAATTCTCTACAAATTATATTATCTATATTATATAGCTTACACATTAATTCAGCAGCACATTCATTTGCTCTATGGTTTAATACTGTAACTATATCCAAGTGATAGCGCTACCCACGCTAGTATATTACACTTCTTTTTTAACTAAATAAAGCAATGTTTTGATAGGGAGCATCTACCTTGAATAAGGTGACTCTGTAGGAGGGAGAAAAAGGTAGATTGTAAGGTGAATAGTAAGGTAGATTGTACACTATATTATAAGGTAGGTTGAACAACCATAGGCTCGCCATATCTCAATTTGGTTGGTGTCAACCCCATGTGGATATTTCGAGTTATTGCCACCTCCTCCTAAAAATAATGTCCTGATAAGTTAAAAAATAATAAACTTGTACTGATGGAGAAATATTCTGTTAAAAAGAGTTAAACACATTAAACTGTATTTATATATAAATGTTATTATGATTTTAGTCAGACTAGGAATATTTGTTTTATGATATGGGGTAAGTTCTGAATTACCAAACTGTACCACATTTTCGATCACACAAGAAAAAAGAATATATTATTTTTTAATTGTAATAAGAGTTAATAAATATTTATTGAATCATTATACACTTTTTCTTCTATGATCGAAAATGTGGAACCGTTCGATAAATCGGAACTTACCCCAGTTCATCTTATCAATGATAAGGGCAAGGTAGAGTTCGTTATCTTTATAATCTACGTTACCTAGTTAAGTAACTTGGTACAGTCGGTAAAAAGAGTGTTGGTGAGTTTTTCACATCTAGGTAACTTCAAATTAAACAAAACTTTACTAATTGCAATGCTAGTAGGTTTTTTATAATTAGACTGGGTACAGGACGACAAATTAGAAAATTTGAAAATAATAGAAAATTAGAAAACCTCGAGTGAAATTAGTATAATGCAGTGACTCTTTTCTCTGATAGTACATCATCACAGTGACTCTTTTCTCTGATAGTACATCATCACAGTGACTCTTTTC